>CAUYRH010028413.1:0-15771 GCA_963574655.1 Perodicticus potto
ATGCTCTAAAAACATTTCACTTATTTTAAATGTTTTCTTTTCTTTTTTTTTTTTTTTTTGAGACAAAGCCTCAAGCTGTCACCCTGGATAGAGTGCTCTGGCATCACAGCTCACAGCAACCTCCAATTCCTGGGCTCAAGCTAGTTTCCTGCCTCTGCCTCCCAAGTAGCTGGGACTGCAGGCGCCTGCCACAGCGCCCGGCCATTTTTTGGTTGCAGCCGTCATTGTTGTTTGGTGGGCCAGGTTGGATTTGAACCCGCCAACTCAGGTGTACGTGGCTGGCGCCTTAGCCCACTGAGCCACAGGCGCTGAGCCTCATTGCTCACTTTCAATCACATTATTTGAGTTCTTTATACACTGTGCTAATCAATTCTTTGTCAGCTGGATAGTTTGCAAATATTTTCTCCCATTCTGTAGACTGTCTCTTGATTCTGTCAATTGTTTTCTTTGCTGTGCAGAAGTTTAGAAGATTCTTGATAAGTGTAATGAAATTGTCGCCTGGCTTGATAAGAATCAGACTGCAGAGAAGAAAGAATTTGAACATCAACAGAAAGAGCTAGACAAAATCCGTAACCCATTGTTATCAAGCTGTAGCAGAGTGCAGGCGGCATGCCGGGAAGAAGACTTGTTGTTTCCCTGATGATGGGGTCTTCCATTTGGTGGTGCCTCTGCTGGGCCCACCACTGAAGAGATTAAGCCAGCCTGAGCACCAGTACCTCAGCATTGTTCTACAATAAAAAACTAAAGGACCCCATTTATTGCAAATTCAGTGGCAATTTAAAATTGAGCTACTATGTTAAGTTACTGAGTATTCTCATTACTTGAATATGTATTATGTGCACGGGGAAAGGGAATAAGATATCCCTTTATCAATGCTGTACTGTAAATGGAAAATGCATTGTAATAAATGTACTCTTATTTGACAATGTGAATGTTACCTCCTTTGCTTTATTATTATTAATATTGCTTAATATTTCGATGCAGTAATTGCCTGATTTCTTTTCTGAATGTATTTATCTTCTTTCATTCTTTTCGAGGTTTTTGTTTCTAGTCCTTAACTTAAACACTGTTATTGTTATTAAATTGTAAGCCTTTTTAATTCTATGAAGGCAAAAAGTGGAAATCTAATAAACACATATATATGTAAAAAGAAAAAATAAATACAAACTGTTTTTAAAACAGTGCAAAAAAAGCTGATTAAAAAAAATTATTAGGTCAGGTCAAAGGTTTAAAAGGGAAAAAAACCACTGAGTAGGGTCAACAGAATGGAGATAACAGAGGAAATATTCAGTAAACTTGAAAATTGAGCAACTGAAATTGCCCAATATTAACAAGAGAGAAGCTCGGTGCCTGTAGCTCAGTGGTTAGGGCGGTGGCCACACGCACCAGGGCTGGTGGGTTCAAACCTAGCCAGGGCCTGTCAAACAACGACAACAACAACAACAAACAATAGCTGGGTGTGGTGGTGGGCACCTGTCGTCTCAGCTACTTGGGAGGCTGAGGCAAGAGAATCGCTTAAGCCCAAGAGTTTGAGGTTGCTGTGAGCTGTGATGCCACAGTACTCTACTGAGTGCAACTCTGTCTCAAGAACAACAACAAAAAAACCAAGAGAGAGAAAATAGACTAAAAAAATTGACAGAATCTCAGTGATTGGTGGGGACTATAATGAAAGATCTAACATCATATCATACAAAGTCCCCAAAAGGGAGAACATAGAAAAGCCTGAAAATATTCAAAGATAGGATGGCTCAAAATTTTCCAAAAGAGGCAAAAGATATAAACCTATAGATTCCAAAAACTGAATAGACTCCTAACGAGATAAGTGTGAAGAAATCTACCTCAATATATATCATCATCAAATTTCCAAAAAACTAAGGGCAAAGAAAAAAATCTTGAAAATCTCAAGACAAAAATCATACCACATCTATAAGGGAAAAATAATTTTTAAATGACAGCACATTTCTTCTCAGAAGTTATAGAGGCCAGAAAGAAGTGGCACTGTATTTTCCAAATGCTGAAAGAAAAGTGCTTTCAATTCAGAATTCTATTATCTAATGAAAATATCCTTCAAAAATGAAAGGGCTATCAAGACATTTTCAGATGAAGGAAAACTAAGAATTTGTCATCAGCAGACCTACCCTAAAAGAATGGCTAGAAGCTTTGAAATGGAAAGGAAATGATAAAAGAATCTTAAAACATCAGTAACAAAATAACAGAAAGAGTAAAAATAGATAAAATAAGAAGATATAGGTAAGTATACTAGACTTTTATTCTCCTCTTCAGTTTTTCAGAGTATTGAAGCAAAAATTATAACATTATTGAGCCCAGGAATTTGAGGTTGCTGTGAGCCTTAATGTCATGGCACTCTACCAAGGACAACAAAGTGGAAACTCTGTCTCAAAAAAAAAAAAATTATAACATTGTCTAATGTGGTTCTCAAAGTATGTGGAAGAATTATTAAGACAATTACAACTGAGAGAGGGCAAAGAGACTTAACAGAATTGTAAGGTTTCTACACTTCAGTAAAACTGTTAAAATGTCAACACCAGTAGACTAAGATATCAGTATGATATAATTTATGTAGTGCAACTACTAAAAAATCTACCTAAGGAGATATACTCTAAATCACTATAGACAAACCAAAATGGGATTCTAAAAAAGGTACAAGTAACCCAGGGGAAGGTAAGAAACGGAAAACAGAACAGGGGAACAAAGAGATAACAAAAAAATTAAATGGCAGACCTAAGCCCTAACATACCAATAATTACATTAAATGTAAATGGTCTAACTACACTAATAAAAAGACAGATTGGCAGAGTGGATTTTTTTTTAAAAAAGAACCAACTATATGCTGTCTACAAGAAATTTCAAATATAATGATATAAGAAAGGTGATAGTAAAAGTGGAAAAAGATATGCACTTTTCCTAGCACCTGTGCTCCACAAATTATGACATCTTGTCTATCACTCTGCCACATCTGATATGGTCTATCTTGGTAAATGTTCAAGCTAAGAACTAAACGTTTATACTAAAAAAGAAGAAAAGTCTCAATGGTTTAAGCTCCCACTATAAGAAACGAAAAAGGCCTCTAACATTTCCTAAGTTCTTTTTTTTCCATTTCCTAAATTCTTATTCCTAAGTATTTAACTTTTTCATGCTGTTGTTCATGGAAGTTTTCTCTTCCATTGTATCCTAACTGGTTATTATTATATGTTTATAAAATGAAGGCTTTATTTTGTTAGAGTTGGTCTTCTAGTCTTCTCATTGATTCCATAGGGTATGATTATCATCTACAAATATACTTTTTCACTTTCATTTCTAATTATTCTTTTAATTTTTATCTAATTGCATTAGCTAAAACTTCCAGTAGAACTTAGTAAGAGCAATACTGGGCATCCTTCACCCTTGCCTTATTCCTAACCTTAATGTAATGTCTCTATCATTTCTCCAATTAAAATGGTGACTTTAAGACACATGGAATTTCTAATATTGAACCATGGTTGAATTTCTAGAATGAATTCTTCTTAGTTGTGCTGTATTTTTTCATTGTGGTACGAGTCCTGTTGGCTAACATTTTACTAATGATTTTTGCATTGACATTTATAAGGAGAGCCATATTAATAGATTTTTATTTCCCCCCACTGAAGGATAATGGAACTGGCTTAAAGAGACCATGTTCTGTGCTATTAACCACAAGCCTAACAAGTGGTCTCACATTGTAGACTTTAGTTTCTAAGCCCCAGATACAGTGTATAGAAGGTCACATAAGGGGTTCTATGATGCCTATTCTTGAAAAAAAGATTTGAAGAAGTGAGGACTCACCTTCTCTCTTGAGGATTCTCTTGCATAAGGGAAGAAGGATATTCTTTTTTTTTTTGGAAGAACGATATTCTAAACACTGCAAAATTTGACTACTATCATATTGCTAGCCCCTCTGTTTTGTCCCATTCATGGGCTCACTCTCATCATCCCTAAAATGGCCAACATAAATTTCCACAAGATCTAAAAAAAACTAAAAATGGCACTTTTAATAAAATTGTGGACAGTTTGGACTCAATAAGAAAGGGAATTTTTTATCCCTTTAGCATATCTGCACAATAATAGGAAAGGCAGTGCACTGGAGTCAACCCAGTGACACTTAAAAACCCAGAACAATAGAGCTAGATCCAATTGCTAATAGAACCAGCAAGTTTATCGTCTTCTCCCTCAGCAGGTTCATTTTGGAATCTAAGCCAATTTCTGTCAAAAGGCTGGAGATATGTCCCTTTTGCCAAGAACTCAAAATTTCAGACACTGCAGTTGGGGTACAAGGGAATACCCATGCTCCCAAACCAGAGAGAACAAACAAGTCCATCTGAGAAATTGGGGTGGAAAATTAAAGAGGATTTTCACTATGTTAACTATGGTTTCTTATATTCCTGGGGTAATGTATAAAAAAGTAAAAGTAAGTTTTTTCTTAATAGAACTTGGGGTGTCCCTAAGAGAGTTGTCGTTAGGGTTCAAGAGGCTGGACTATCTCTTAAGAAACTTTAGCCCGGGGAGCTAAACAAGCAACCTACCAAAGACTGTTGCACAATTTTCTGATGCCAGTTCTTTACCTAGTGTTCACCAAACTTGCTTTACAGACCTAAGTAGTCTCTAGCCAGTCCCGTGCTGGAAAAAGACTTACAAAGCTCCACATCTTGGGGAATGGTAGTCATTCACTTTCTTATTCACCCTCTTTCTACGGACCCTTATCCTCAGGTCTAAAACTCATATTGTTGTTTTATGAACAGAGTTGTCAAAGCTGAACAGGGGCCAGGAGTAGTGGCTCACACCTGTAATCCTAGCACTCTGGAAGACCAAAAATCCTTGAACTCAGGAGTTCAAGACCAGGCTGAACAAGAGTGAGACCCCATTTCCACTAAAAATAGAAAAAACTAGTTGGGCATGGTGGTATATGGCTATAGTCCCAGCTAGCTGGGATGAGGCAAGAGGATTACACTTGAGCCCAGGAGTTTGAGGTTGCTGTGAGCTATGACTCCATGGCACTTTACCCAGGGTGAAAAGTAAGACTCAGTCTCCAAAAAAAAAATTGCTGAACAGGGCTAGAGGAACCCACCCCCATGGTTAGACAGGGAATCAACCAAATGAGGAAAAGTAGAAAGGATAAACTGGCTGGGATTAGGGGATACATGCAAGTGCCTTATGCGTATATCACCCCCAAACTTTCCTGCAGCCCCACCTCTCTGCATTCTTAGGAATCACTTTTGTGACTTTGCAATTCATGTTTATTTTAACTGAATTCACATAAATCTAAAGGAAAGGAACATATCAAATGTGAGATATGTTCCTAAACCCTGGCTTAGGAGATGTGTTATTCTCTCCCTAATTAGGCAATACTTGTACACTCAGGAAATCCTTTAAGGCTTGTCTAAAATTCATTGGTAGGTCTCTCCCCTTTTCAAGACAGAGTATTCCTCTTCCTGAGAGGGAGCTGATAGCCCCTGAACCCAATTCTCTGCCCCAGCTAAGCTTGTCCGGGCAGGTACCCAAAGGACTTGGTGCAGCAATGATCTCAGGCAAGAGAGGTCACCACGGACAACAGATCTGGACCTCCTCTTTTAGCACCATGATTTCCCTCACAGAAGAGCAAGGGAGTGAGGTCTCTCTGAAACAATCCTCTAGATGCGATTAGCTTCACTTCTCATCTAGTCTTCCTTTTCTTGGAACATTTTATTCTGTTTTCTCTCAGGGCTTCCAAGGAATGTAGATCAGAAACAGTCAAGGAAAGTCCGTTTGTAAAGAGGAGTGCATTTCATGCATAGGGCCAACCCTGAGTATCTCACTAGCTGCCTGGTAAGAACAGCCTTTTGATTATTCCTAAAATTCTGTTGGAACTGCCAACTTCAGGGAAGTACATTTGCTCACCCTCTCCTTTGTGATACTCTTGTTTCTTCCCATGTACCATTTTGTGAGGCAGCAGTTGGAACCTGACACAAACACCCAGGGGTAGAAATAGTGTATGGTAGACAAGAGAATGTGTGGGCTCTATCTGGATTCCACCTCTTATTGTCTTTAACACCTAGATCCTCTAACTCTCAATTTCTTCATCTATAAAATGAGCAGAATATGGCTCAGTGCCTGTAGCACAGTCGTTACGGTGCCAGCCACATACACCAAAGTTGGTGGGTTCGAACCCAGCGTGGGCCAGCTAAACGACAATGACAACTGCAACAAAAAATAGCTGGGCATTGTGGCAGGCGCCTGTAGTCCCAGCTACTTGAGAAGCTGAGGCAAGATAATCACTTAAGCCTAAGAGTTTGAGGTTGCTGTGAGCTGTGATGCCATGGCACTCTACCGAGGGCTACTCTGTCTCAAAAAAAAAATGAGCAGAATATCCATGTTGAGATCATTGGGAGGATTAAGGTATAGTAAATACCCTACTTAAAACCTTCCAATGTTTCTGTCTCACTCGGAACAAATCTAAAATCTTTAACACGGCCTGTAAGGCTGGATGGACATGCTCAGGCACCTGCATCTCCTCTCCTTTTTTTTAGGGTGAGGGAATATATTTCTTTTTTTGAGACAGTCTGCTATGTCGCCCTCAGTAAAGTGCTGTAGCGTCTCAGCTCACAGCAACCTCAAACTCTTGGGCTTAATTTATTTTCTTGTTTTAGCCTCCCAAGTAACTGGGACTACAGACACCTGCCACTACACCTGGCTATTTTTTGTTGCAATTGTCATTGTTTAACTGGCCTGGGCCAGGTTCGAACCTGCCGCCCCTAGTGTTACCACCGTGCTATAGACACTGGCGCTGTAACCACTGTGCTATGGGCACCGAGCCCATCTCCTCTCTTTCCACCTCTTGCCATTCCCAGGCACAGCTATCTCCTTCCGGTTCTGAGCTCCAAGCTTATTCCCACGTCTGTTTCTGCACTTCTGTCTACCCACGACATCTGCTTAGCCCAGAGCCTTCGGTTGTCCAGCTCAGAGTGAGGCCACAGGAGCGCTCCCAGACACTTCCTCCCTCCACTGCTTCTTCCTTCCTGTCACTCAACACCATCTGACAAGATTTCATTCATTTTCTTACATGTTTACGAGGGCAGGAAGTGTGTCTGTCTTGTTTATCACTAATACTCTGGTGCTTAGAACAGTGTCGAGGACACAGTATGAATTCAAATATGTGACGAGTGAATGTGTCATAAGTCAGTGATGCCTGGAGCATGCTATAGACCCACTGATGTGAACTGTTGCTCATTCCCTCCCAGGAATCTTCCCGATGTCCAGATCTTTCTTTATCCATTTTCATGTTTCCCAGAAATCAGGCTGTTTGAGGGCTAAGCCTAAACTGTTCAAAAGGAAACTCCTGGTTAGGCCTCCTCGCACGTGCGACACTTATCTTCTTTAAGGTCACAAAACTGCTCTAACCACAGGGGAGGGTCTGATGGAGCTCGTCACCCCTGGGTACCTGCATCAGGCTCCTCCTATGCAAGGCAGGAAGCAGGCTGGGGTTGGGGATGGGGCTAGGGTCTGTTACTCTAGAACAGTTAAATATATTTTGAACGAAATGGCACAAATAAAGAGACACAGCCGTGGGGAAGGTGTATATTTAGAATTCCTCCCCTTCATTTTCTTCTTCAAAAGAATCAGTCCCCACTTCTTCATAATCCTTTTCCAGGGCAGCCAGGTCCTCCCTGGCCTCAGAAAATTCTCCTTCTTCCATTCCCTCTCCGACATACCAATGCACAAAGGCCCGCTTGGCGTACATGAGGTCAAACTTGTGGTCGAGGCGGGCCCAGGCCTCTGCGATTGCTGTGGTGTTGCTCAGCATGCAGACGGCCCGCTGCACTTTGGCCAGGTCCCCTCCTGGCACCACAGTGGGCGGCTGGTAGTTGATGCCCACCTGAGGGACAGAGAAAGAGGAGGGGCAACAGAAGAAGAGACAAGTTAGCCAAAGGATAACTCAGACGGAGCATCCTGGGAACATGGTGTGGGTGCAAGGCCTGGCAGTGAGTGTGGGAATATGACCCCAGGGTGGAATGGGAAAGGGTAGGGTGCTGGGGTAGCAGGCAGATAGAAGCAAGTGCTGACAGGACCTGAAAGACAATGGGACCAGGGATAGGCAGACTTCAAGGGCAAGGGCCGGGGGATCAAAGAGAGTAATGAATGAAATCAGTAGCTGGGAGGTGTCTTGTACATGTTTATTGCTAAAATGGAAATATATTTCCTGTAAAGGCAAATCAATTTCTAGACTTCAAGTTACGATAAAGTTTATTCTTTCCCAGATGGTCATCTGAAGTTCTTCTTAGTTGTTTTGCAAATTAAATTTCACGAAGACGTTTCTCTGCCAAGAGTGAAGGGCTATTTAAAAGGTCATGGGGATATTCCAGAGTAATAAATAAAAAGATCAAAAGTCCCAAGGGATGGTGTTAGTGTTAACCAGACTTTATGTTTCTAAAAATGGGGCTTTTTAGAAGAAAAATGAAGACTCCAAAGGAAGTTAAAATCTTGCCTGCACGAGCCACAACTCCCCAAGTTCTGTTGACATGTCAGGGTTCTCCAATGTAATCTCAGCCCATCTTATGGGGGAGGGGGCCTACTGTCTTAGAACTCTCTCTTCTTCTCACACACATATCCCAAATCAAAGCCAAATTCAACAAGTGTAGGAAACTGGAAGAAGTCCAGGGTGATAAATTGCGATATTATTTATGGAACACTGAGAACCATGATGAGGGAGGGGAGAACCACCCCTCCTACACAGGCCACCAAGCTGTAATTGCCAGTCTCACAGATTCATGGCTTTAAACTGCAAGTCCTCAATGGGTAGGGTGGGCATGCAAGGGGCTGTGCAGTAAGAATGAGCAAGCTTCAGGTGGACCCCCAATGGTTATCACTCCTCTTAGACACACGTGGCATCACGGTGATGGAGGTGTTGCTGCAATAGGCACAAGGGGCCAAAACTGAGAAGGGGAAAGGAATGAATGTAAACTCTGTCATCATCACTTATCTGGCCGGCTCTGTCCCTGATCGGCATAAACTTTGTGCCTCAAGCCAAGTCTCCATTCTGCTAAACAGTAACATCCCTTGACCTAAGTCAAGTGGGGCAATATTCTTGGGGAGAATGCCAGAGAATAACATTTAGCAACATCCATTCCCATGGTATTTACTCTTTTGAAAAGCAGCTAAAGTTTATGCTGACACTTACCTTTCTGTATATAATACCAGAGCTTCAGCTTCAAATAAAGGAGCAAGAAAGAGGGACATCTTTTTTTGGTTCATTTCTTTCCCTAGGCCCCTAATGTCCCGCTCATCTTTTCTTTTTTCTCATTCAGAAAGAAGAATTCCATTTTTTGGAAGACTTTGACTGTTTTTGTAAAACTGCCACATAAAAGTAGGCATTGTCTAGGGAAAAAAAGATTATATACGTGGCTGGGGCGAGACCAGCGAGAGGAATGCTACACTGCCTTACGCAGCAGGAGAATAGCTAGGTCAAAGCCTCACACCCAAATAAGCCAGCCACAAGGCCAGCATAGAGCACTTCAATTCCATAATTCCCTCCAAGGAAGGACTGAGACGTGCTCATCTCTGTCTTCAGCAACTGGTACGATCTCTGATACATAATAAGGGCTCAGTACAGATTTGAATTATTAGGGGCATGACTAGAAGGAACTAATTAAAGTGAATGCTGTTGGTTATTATGATGGTGGTATCTGACAAAAGACCCCGGGAACGCAGGATAACAAAGCCAAGCTGTTCATATGCACAGCCAGGCTTCATGCCCTACCAGACCGATGCAAAGGGATGGCTTCAACATTCAACATTCCCTGGCCCTGGAATCCAGGAGTCTTCCCTGGCTACTCTGGTTCTCCCCACTGACTCTGAGTCTGGCATTTTCCAGGTTGGGGGACAGCTGATCTACAGTAGGTCACTCAGCTTCTAGGTTTCTGCTTACTCTTGGTTACCAGTTATGGAAAATATCAGAACTTTGTAGTACAAATGATTCACAATCATATGATAACTATAAAATCCTCTTCTTGTTACTCCAAATTAAGACTTGCAGGATATTTAATTTTTCAAAATAAATTAGGAGCGCCTATCTTTTTTGAGAGGAGGGAATTATACTTCTCTGGCAACTTAAATAATTTGGTTAACTCTAATTAAAATGGTTACAAAATCATCATGTACCAGGAAGTGTAAAATATCTATTAAAACTAGCTTTAGATAAACTGAACTGTGTTATAAACCTACAAAACATTGTGATTCAGGTCAAATAGATTTAAGTCAATACCAAATCATTACTTGTTCCTCAGTAAACAAAATCCAAGGGGGTTAACTAATTTAAAATAACAGCCAACTTATACACTTTCTAAAATGGCTTAATCTAGCCAGGTGCAGGGACCCACACCTATAATCCTAGCACTTTGGGAGGTCGAGGTGGGTGGATTGTTTGAGCTCAGGAGTTCAAGACCAACCTGAGCAGGAGAAGACCCTGTCTCTAAAAAAAAAATAGCCAGGCGTCGTGGTGAGTGCCTATAATTGCAGCTATCCAGGCAAGAGTCTTGAGCCCAAGACTTTGAGCTTGCTGTGAGTTTTGACACCATGGCATTCTACTGTGGGCCACAAAGTTAGACTCTCTCAAAAAATAAATAAATAAACAAATAGATAGATAAATACACAAATAAAAAGTAAATAAAATGGCTCAAGCTGACAAAACTTTAACAAGCTTTTGTGTCTCAACCAAAGATGAATTAAATTAACGTGACTTTTAATTTAGATCCCTCTCCCCATATCATCACATAAAGTCAGAAGCACCCATGGATTGTATATCAGTCCAAGATATTGTTCTCCTCCATCCCAGGCACTCTCCCTCTGCTTCCCTCATTATCCATCTCTTCCCTAAGTCGTCAGCTCTCACCTTGAAGCCTGTGGGACACCAGTCTACAAACTGGATGGTCCTCTTGGTCTTGATGGCGGCGATGGCGACATTCACATCCTTGGGCACCACGTCCCCCCGGTAGAGCATGCAGCAGGCCATGTACTTGCCGTGTCTTGGGTCACACTTCACCATCTGGCTGTTGGGCTCAAAGCAGGAGCTGGTTATCTCGGCCACGGAGAGTTGTTCGTGATAGGCTTTCTCGGCAGAGATGATGGGCGCATAGGTGACCAGGGGGAAGTGGATGCGGGGATAGGGCACCAGGTTGGTCTGGAACTCAGTGAGGTCCACGTTGAGGGCCCCATCAAAGCGGAGGGAAGCAGTGATGGAGGACACGATCTGGCTGATGAGGCGGTTGAGGTTGGTGTAGGTGGGGCGCTCGATGTCTAGGTTCCTGCGGCAGATGTCATAAATGGCTTCGTTATCCACCATGAAAGCACAGTCTGAATGTTCCAGGGTGGTGTGGGTGGTCAGGATGGAGTTGTAGGGCTCGACCACAGCAGTAGAGACCTGGGGGGCTGGGTAGATAGCAAACTCTAGCTTGGACTTCTTGCCATAATCCAGGGAGAGGCGTTCCATCAGCAGAGAAGTAAAGCCGGAGCCAGTGCCCCCACCAAAGCTATGGAAAATCAGGAAGCCCTGCAAGCCAGAGCAAGCATCTGTCTGGGGAGAGTAAGACAAGAGAAGAAATCATGAAGACACGCTTCTGAGGAAACCCTCCAGGGGAACAGAGACAGGCAACCTGCTGTGTCTGCCCTACCCTGCCCCTCAACACTTATGGGGGGAAATCAAAACAGCTTGTGAGGAGTAAGGAAACAAACTAAGGAGATGTATAGATCTAGAGGGGAGCCAGCCTACAGGTGTGCGTTTAGGTACATGAAGGTTTTAGCAAGGTAGCCTGGTCGACCAGGAATGAGAACTTCAGAACCACAGTGGGTAGTGACTTTGCTCTTTGAGAGCCCCAACTCCTTGTCCATATCCCTCGCGCTTGTCATGTGATTTTGTGGGAATTGCTACCCACACATCTCAACCCAGCCTTGGAAGGTGACTTGAGGTACTAATTTCAGAAATGTAAATGGAGTCAGAGAACCTGAGTTTTAACATCAATTTTGCCATTTTCCGGTTGTAAAAACTTGAGCAAGTAAAGTGAACCTCTCCAGACTTACTTTCCTTCTTGTTTAAAGTTGGGGCATGGAAAAACCCTCATCTTATAAAGTTATTGTGATAATTAAATGAGATAGCATAATGAGCTAAGCAAGGACCAGATGCATAGTAAGTACTCAATGTTAGCTCTTATCAGAAGTCACAGAATCTTCCCATTGAGTATGATTTGTACTTTTTATGGAACCACAGGTGGCTCTGAGACTGGTGACCCTTATCAGCTCTCTAGACAGAAAAAGTGAACATTCCCAGATAAGTGAACATTGTACAGATAAGCAAAGGGGAGCTTAAATAGACAAAGTAACTCACCCTGCAGCTCAGAGCTGTGTGATCAAACCAACCTGGTTCAAAACTTAACTCTGCCATTTTCTAGCTAAGTGACCCAGGCTGTTATTGAAGCACTTTGGCCCTCAATTTCTTTATTTATAAAGTACAGGGAAGATACTTCTTTTGTATCATTAACAAGAATTAAATGAAGCGGCTCAGTGCCCATAGCACAGTGGTTATAGCACCAGCCACATAAACTGAGGCTGGTGGGTTTGAACCTGGCTAGGGCCAGCTAAACAACAACGACAACTGCAGCCAAAAAAAAAAAAAAAAACAGTGAGGCGTTGTGGCGGGCGCCTGTAATCCCAGCTACTTGGGAGGCTGAGGCAAGAGAATCACTTAAGCCCAAGAGTTGGAGGTTGCTGTGAGACGCCAAGGCACTCTACCGAGGGCAACACAGTGAGGCTCTGTCTCAAAAACAAAACAAATAAACAAAAGAAGAATTAAAGGAAGGAATGTATTTGATTTTTTTTTTTTTGAGACAGAGTTTTCTCTCTGTTGCCCAGGCTAGAGTGCCATGGTGTCAGCTTAGCTCACAGCAACCTCAGATCCCTGGGCTCAAGCAATACTCCTGCCTCAGCCTTCCCTGTAGCTGGGACTACAGGTGCCCACATGAAGCCAGGCTAATTTTTCTATTCTTAGTAGAGATGGGTCTTCGCTCTTGCTCAGGCTGGTCTCGAACTCCTGAGCTCAAGGTATCCTCCCTCCTCGGCCTCCCATAGTGTTAGGATTACATTTGTGAGTCACTGGTTTCATCTTGTATTTGACTTCTTTTTTTCCAGATAGAGTTTCATTTTGTCACCCTCAGAGGAGTGCCATGGCATCATAGCTCATGGCAACCTCAAACTCTTGGGCTCAAGCAATCATCTTGCCTCAGCCTCCTGAGCAGCTGGGACTACAGGTGCCTACCACACAGCCAGCTATTTTTAGAGACGGGGCATGGAGAGCGGGATCTCACTCTTACTCAGGCCAGTCTCTAACTCCTGAGCTCAGGCAATCCACTTGACTCAGCCTCCCAGAGTGCTAGTATTACAGGAATGAGCCATTAAGCCCAACCACATTTGACATTTTTTTTTTTTTTAGACAGAGCCTCAAGCTGTCGCCTTGGGTAGAGTGCCGTGGCATCATAGGTCACAACAACCTCAAACTCTTGGGCTTAAGCGATTCTCTCTTTTTTTTTTTTTTTTTTTGACAGAGCCTCAAGCTGTCACCCTGGGTAGAGTGCCGTGGCATCACAGCTCACAGCAACCTCCAATTCCTGGACTCAAGCGAGTCTCCTGCCTCCGCCTCCCAAGTAGCTGGGACTACAGGCGCCCGCCACAACGCCAGGCCCTTTTTTGGTTGCAGCCGTCATTGTTGTTTGGCGGGCCCCAGGCTGGATTTGAACCTGCCAGCTCAGGTGTACGTGGTTGGCGCCTTAGCCTGTTGAGCCACAGGTGCCGAGCCCATATTTGACATTTTTTTTTTTTTTATTGTTGGGGATTCATTGAGGGTACAAGAAACCATGTTACACTGGTTCATATTTGACATTTTTAATGGCTTTTGTAAGTGCACAAATATGTCAAAAATCTCTCCCTGTCCTTGTCCAAGTTAAATGCTCTGTTAACTTATGCATCCAACAAACGAAGACCTTAGCCTACCTCATACCTGGAATCATCCCTAGATGCTACTGTAAAGTGTCAATTAGTACTAAAAGGGGATTGGCCTTTAGAATAGCCCGTGATACCAGGGTAGAGAATAGGCATCATCCCTGGAAATGCATCTTCTAGAGCATAAGCAGAAATTCCCAAACCTTTGGAGCTGTATCCTGTAGTCAAAGGCCTGGGGGTCTCTACCCACTGATTAAAGAGGCGGGGCTAAGCCTGCCACTCTAGCCTGACTCACCAACTCCCTGCCCTTGACAACACTTACCAGCTTCCTTATGCGGTCCAGCACGAGGTCAATGCTCTCTTTGCCCACTGTATAGTGACCCCGGGCATAGTTGTTAGCTGCGTCCTCCTTTCCTGTGATCAGCTGTTCTGGATGGAAGAGCTGGCGGTAGGTTCCAGCCCGAACCTCATCTGCCAAGAGAGGGAGGCCATTAGGTCTTACCACCTGGTTTCCATGGGGAAGCCTCCCTCCCCATTAGATCACCACTTGATACTTTTTCTGGTTTCCTCTCTTTATAAAACTCCACTGAGGTGAAACCAGACAGCCCCATGATAAATCTGCAAAAGGCTAAGGGCTTCCTGGGTAACACAGGTACTAACAGCCAGAGGGTTGGTGGCTCAGGCAAGGCAAGGGGAAGCCAGTTGCTGAGCTGGCTAGAATTGGAAAAAACCTTAGGTTTACAAAGCTTCCCAGACCCCAGAGTTGATTGCTTCTCCTTCCTTCCACCTTCCTCCACGAAGGCTTCCCTTTTGTCTTTTCTTTCATGCTACAAGGTTCTTCTTCCTACCAATAATTTGACTTAATTTGCATTAGAATGTTCTAGGGTCACGGAAAGAAATTCAGGGTGATCTGCCCAGATCTTAGGTTCTCCCAGGAATCGTTCTACCTCTCATCTCCACTTCAAGGTGGCAATAATAAATGTCATGCTTTATAATGACATTGAAGCAAAGCTGTGTTACAGGTCTAAGAGGGGCAGGAGCCCTAGAGAGACCTCCAGGGGCGTCTGCTCTCTTCCAAGGGCCCACCCAAAGCAGACACAGTGTAGATCAGGGTGTGCCAAGCCCAGCTACATCACCTCTTCAGAGTTCCTCTCCCTCTGACCCAGGGAAATCAGTGTATGCGCCATGGGTTGGGAGGGCAGCCTGTACTTTTTGCATATGCACAAAGCACCTGGGAGCAGAATGCCTGCTGCCTGTCCCCTGGAGATCAGTGTCCAGACATTATGGGCATTTGCTGAGATACCCTGAGCATTGTCTGCCTCGTGTTGACAGGGCAGCCCTGAAGCTGACCAACAGGGGAAGCAGCACTATTGGGGATGGGGGGAGAGGGAAGGAGGAGAAGGTTGAGCACGAAGGAGCCTGCCCTGCCCTGCAGTAAGTCAGAATTCCTCTGTTCTCCCAGACCCAGTGAACTTCATTCTAGAACTACAGCAACCCCTGCTGTTTAAGAACATACCTGCAACTATAGCACAAGAATATGGGGGAAGGGGCCTGGGAGGGGCGGGGAGGGGGGAGGATGGGTGGAGGGAGGGTAATTGGTGGGGCCACACCTACGGTGCATCTTAGAAGGGTTCAGGCGAAACTTACTAAATGCAGAATACAAATGTCTTCATACAATAACTAAGAAAATGCCATGAAGGGTATGTTAAACAGTTTGATGAAAACATTTCAGATTGTATATGAAACCAGCACATTGTACCCCTTGATTGCACTAATGTG
>CAUYRH010028417.1:0-19579 GCA_963574655.1 Perodicticus potto
GCCCGGCCATTTTTTGGTTGCAGCCGTCATTGTTGTTTGGCGGGCCCGGGCTGGATTCGAACCCGCCAGCTCAGGTGTACGTGACTGGCGCCTTAGCCCATTGAGCCACAGGCGCCAAGCCAAGTCAAAACTTTGTAAGGAGGCTTGCAAAGCCCTCCATCAGCCAACCCTTATCAACATTCCAGCCCAATTTTCCTTCATTCTCCATAAGCCTTTAAGTCCCAGCCTCTCTGAACTGCTTGAAACAGTTTGAATGTACTGTGGCTTGCCACGTCTCTAAAGTCAGGTTACCTACAATTGCAAGATGCCAGTCCCTCCTTTCTTGTAAACCCATTTCTTGCTTGTGTTTGATATCTGTTTGAACTTCATTGCATCTGTTATTTATTCATCAATGATTTTTGTCACTGCAAATAAAGATGGGTAATCACGTATTTTACTCTGAAGGAGCTTTTAGTCAATGAGTATAGGTACGTAAACAAATACATGACTATTTACAGATCTGTGACCACATTACAGTAGACCACAGGAGAGGAACAGAAAATGTTCTTTGATTCCCTCCAGCCTATTAAAGGCCGCCATTCGGGGATCCGATACTCACTAGAGGATAAACTTCTACCACTTAGATTTCTGATCATTGGCTTATTTTCTTCTCCATTAGGAACCATCTCAATAATTTCTAAATTTCTTGCTTTTATCACATAATGGCCCCCCAGTGTTGATACCCCCCAAATGTGTACTTCTTAAGGGAAACATATAAGAGTGATTACACTTGTGTAATCCAGCCAGTGGTCAGGAGCTGGATGTAGTTGCTCACACCTACCTATGGGCTCAAATCATGAAGAAGAAACCTTTGAGTTTTACTAGAGGAAGCCATGCTGCAGAGAGAAGAATGGAACAGGTGCCAGAAAGAAGTAGAAACAAGAAACTGAAGAGCCAAGAAAGAAGGGAAGGGAACGGAAGAGAAGGGAGAGTGCCATTTCAGTCTCTGAAGTGAGGAAAGCCAATCCCATCTGACCTGGTTGAACTTTATTTTGGGGAAAGTTTCATGTCCTTAACAAAATGTCCTATTTGCCTCCCTCACATCTTCCATATTCTTTTATTTATTCATTTATTTTAGTGAGCATAATTAGATTTTTTTCACGCAACCCACCAAAATTTAACCTACATGTTATTAAAGTACTAAGGTTTTTAGACCAGCACAGGGGAAAATAATTGGCACAGTATTCATGAACCTGAGAGGATACTTCCATCTACTGACTATATTTTGGTTAACTATCATATATTTACATGTAAAAAATGTTTCTGGGTAGATTAAAAAATCATGAAGAGTTTTTTAGTCTTATTATGAAAATGAAAATGACCTGGACTACTATACCTAAGAAAGGGAATGAAATGAATCAATTACCATTATTTGTCTAGTCGTCATTTTTTGTTGATTTGCTTGGTTTGAATAACCTAAAAGAGTGTTCTGAAGCATCTCCCAGGGAACCTAAGCAGTCCTAAATCCACAGGAGTAGGAACATTCAAATCGCTATAATTACTTAGCTATTACAGTAAATGGCAACATGACCCAAGAACAGTTGGGAAAACTTTGAATACAAGCTGTAAGACTTAACTATTCTATTATAATAATAAGGTCAGATATATAGGGATATTAGGAAAACCAAGAATTTACTGGTATTCTTGAAGAAAAGAAATAAGCTTTGATTATCTTAGAATACAGGTTTAGAATAGATAAAACATAAATTCATCAATTGTGACACAAATTTTTCTAATTCTTGAAAAGCTAAAAGAAATATTTGGAGGTATTCCAAAGACTTCTAAAGTATTGTAAGTGTGTATAAGAACAAGAAAGCTCTTTTTCCTGGTTTTAGGAAAATGTAGACCTACATGTTATGTTTAATTGCAGTTTTCACATCTTACATTCTAGTACATCTATCTTCTTCTCAATTATGTATTTTTGTTCTTACATTAATATTTTTATTATTGATGTGTAATTTATTTTAAGTCATCTCCAAATTTTAAGAAGTAATCAGCAGGTTGAAAAATGAATAACTAGAGAATATTTCCCCTCTTGTAGCTGTATAAATAAACCTCTCACAATTTTTTTTTGTTTGTTTTTTTGCATCAGCATGAAACTCCCCACCATATAAAATAGACAGGAAAGCTTCTATATGTTGGGCAGGCCAAGACAGTAGGCTATTTCCAAAGGTAGTAGACTTTTCTTATTCCTTCTGTACAGAATTTTTCAAACAGTGTATAATCTAAAATTTGAGGCAATAAAAAGGATTGTGACAAGATGTTTATGATTATAAAAATGTATTGATAATATGCTTTATGATTAGTAATTAATATCTTAAGAAAGTAGTTTTTATATACCTTCTTACATAGGAGGCAAGACAATACCCAAGAAGGATCTTAGAGCTGGGATTTAAAAAATCTTGTTTCCAGGCCTACATCACAAGGTCCCAAAGCAATAGATGGTGGTGTGGATGTGAAGAGAAAGGAACACTCTTCCACTGTTGGTGGAAATGCAACCTAGTACAACCTCTGTGGAAAGTAGTATGAAGATTCCTTAGAGAACTAAAAGTAGACCTACCATTTGATCCTGCAATTCCACTACTGGGTAATTATCCAAAGGAAACAAAGACATTTCATCATAAAGATACTTGAGCTCTAACCCCAGTGTGAATGGCCCACATCACAAAATCTTAAAGCTGCAGATGCTGGCATGGATGTGGAGAGAAAAGAGCACTTTTACACTGCTGTGGGACTGCAAACTAATACAACTTGTTTGGAAGGAAGTATGGAGAATCCTCAAAGAACTCAAACTAGACCTCCCATTTAATTCTACAATCCCATTACTGGGCATCTACTCAGAAGAAAAAAATCATTTTATCATAAGGACATTTGCCATAGCCTGTTTATCACAGTTCAATTTACAGTCACCAAAATGTGGGTACAACCTAAATGCCTACCAATCCAGGAATGAATTAACAAGCTGTGGTACACTTTACATCTTTTGTATTAACCTGGATGGCATTGGAATGCTTTCTTCTTAGTAAAGCATCACAAGAATGGAGAAGCAAGAATCTAATGTATTCAATCATGATATGAGGACAATGGATGACCTAGTACATGGTGGGTGGTAGGGGAACAGAGGGGCAGAGAGAAGGAAGGAGGAGAGGTGGGGGGTCACAGTGTGTGACACATCTCTTAGGGGTGGGACACAATTATAAGAGGAACTTTACCTAACAAATGCAATCAGTGTAACCTCGTTCTTTGTATCCTCAGTGAATCTCCAACAACAATAATAATAAAAGAACTAATAAAAGAACATACCTGAGCTCAAATGTTTATAACAGCACAGTTCACAATTACAAAGTCGTGGAAACAACCAAAATGCCCTTCAATACATAATGGATTAATAAATCGTGGCTTATGTATACTGTGGAATAATACTGTCATAAAAAGATGGAGATCTCACATTTTTTTTTTTTTTTAATAACCGGATAGAACTAGAGACCATGCTCCTAAGTGAAGTATCACAAGAATGGAAAAACAAACATCACATGTCTTCTGTACTAAACTGGAGCTAGTAGATCAGCACCTTAATGATGATATGTGAGAATAAGGCATTGAACTTCAAGTTGGTGGGAGGAGAGTAGGGGATGGATGAATTCCCCTAATGGGTACATTGCATGGGTGTATCAAACAATTCCTGGCTAAAGGACACAACTACAACTTGGACTTTACCTTGCAAAAGCAAACTATTTAACCAAATCATATGTACCCCCAAAATAATCTGAAATTTTTAAATAATCTACTTCGAAACTAAACTGATGTGCTTAAAATTGATTCTAAATTCTAACAGTTTGAAATTCACTTTGGAAAGCTTGGTATGCAGTTGGAGGGGGATATAAAATCTGCAGAAGAAAGCTGGCAGTGATGAGTGCGCTGTTGGAAGAGGATGTGCCATTGAATAGCCCATCCTTCTTAGCTGCTATCCTCCACTCTCCACTGGGAATAGACAGCCTCAGGGAAGCTCTGCACTCTCAAAGTCCTTTGCTCTTTGGCTTGAAGGCTCTCTCTTGTTTTATAAAGGACGTGCTTTATGTGAGTTTTTCTCCCAGAAGAAACTAATAATTGTGAGCTATAACTAAAATGATATCATTTAAAACACATATTCACAATGAGCTTTCTTCTGTGATCCAAGTCATAGTCTATCCATGATGATTTTCATATGAGTGCTCAAACCATGGAAAAGAAGATGGCTAAAAATGCTCTCATACTTTTTCAAAAAGAGTTGGCACTAACTTTTGAAGAGACAAAGAGAGAATTGAACGTTTTGTTATTATAGAATTATTGTTACTTATTTTAGTTGATGTAATGTTTTTTTGCTTCTTTAAAAAAGAGTAATTATTATATACAGATTTATGAGAAAGCATTTGTGGATAAAATGATATAATGTCTAAGATTTGCTTTGAAATAATATGTAAGGGAGAAGTAGATGGGGATGTGGATCACCGAAGATAAAAGCATGAGTTGATAATTGTTGAAGCAGGGTCCTGGGTATAGTTCAATATCAATTCTGTCTAGTTTTCTTTCTTTTTTTTTTTTTTGAAACAGAATTGCTCTCTTTTGCCCAGGCTAGAGTGCCTTGGTGTCCGCCTAGCTCACAACAACCTCTCATTCCTGGATTCAAGCATTCTTCCTGCTTCAGCCTCCTCAGTAGCTGGGACTATATCTACCCATCACCATGCCTAGCTAATTTTTCTATTTTTAGTAGAGATGGATCTTTCTCTTGCTCAAGTTAGTCTCAAATTCCTGAGCTCAAGTGATCCTCCCACCTCAGCCTCCCAGAATGCTAGGATTATAGACATGAACCACTGTACCCTACCTCTGTCTACTTTTGTATACATTGAAAATGTTACTAGTAACTACAGGGTTGAGAAGAGAGAGGAATAAAATTAGGCATAGAGTTGGTTATTGGATTGTGGTTGGTGGATTTTGGTGGGTTTTTTTGTGTGTAGCTGTGTGCTTGGTCTTTCATGTATATAGATCATTGATTCAGTGAAAAATTTTAAAGACATAAAAAGTTTAATAATGTGTACAGTGTCTTTAGATTGGTATATCGAATTACTCATGCTTATTTCTTTTGTTATGTGCAACTGTATAATAGACTTGGAGCTATCATTAGTTCCCATTTTTATTAGCTATGCCATCAGCACACTTGCAGGTAAACATTATCACTTTTCCTTAATCACTGAAAAAAGTTTTAAGAAAGATTTAACAACTTCCCTAACATTCACTGAGTTAGTGATATAGGCAGAAAATAAGACCCCTGTCAGGGATATTTTTAGCTCTCAGTTTACCAATCTTCATGTTCTCCTAAAATTCCCATGAGTTTTAGTCACAACTTTTATTTTTTTAGTCTAACAAAATCAAATACTTTAAAACTTAGGCATCATGGAACAAGTTCGGTTAATGAAGTGCCAACTGAATTTTGGCACCATTCCTCTCATGTTTGTCATCAAGAGTCAAAAGTAATAGGAAAGAAATTAGATGGATAATAGCAGTTTGGTTTCACAGAGAAGGAACGGACAGCGTACAGTCAGTGCTGTGGAATTCTGGACTCTGCCATTACAGCTACCACTACCCTCCTCTCTAATCAGTTTCAGCAGACACGTTGGGTTGAATTAACATCCGGAAATCTTTTACTACAATGAAACTAAACATTTCTGCCTAAGTCTGCGATGTTTAGTCATAGTTCATGTTTATTCCTTTTATGTTCTGAAACTATTATACGTGGCCTGTCATTGGATTACTGTCAATTAATGTTTCCTTGTTGAGTTTTGCCAAGAAGCCTGCCCAACCTTTTGACGGATACGGCATTAGGAGGCATTTTGGAGAGAGTGCTGTACTTCTTTTTGTAACAGTGTTTTCAAAGTCAAAGTTTGAACCAAATTCCTTGACTTTCTGATTTTTGCCTCTTAGTAAAAGATAATTCCATTTTAAAGTAATCTTTCTGTCATGTTGCATCTCTCTTCCCTAACAGAAATTCGGAACTCTCTCTTAGGCCATACACCACTAAGCCCATTTCTTTAACCATGAAGCACCACTATTTTATTTTCTTTTCAGATTTTAGCTGGAGTAACTGTATCTTACTTCCCCACTTCCTTAGACATGATTGTACAGAATGTATTGTGGAGTTACATGTATAAACCGAGCGGGAGTTCACAGCTTCTGTCAGGGAAGAGTTCAGCATGTTGCCTAGAATAGATTGGACTCATGTGTACTACATTTGAGACATCTCTAGGATGGAATGAGGATCCCAAAATGCAAGAGATAATCAGTGACTGTCATCTTTCCATATACGTTTTGTTTCTTTCTCTTTCTACCTAGTTCACCCTTTCAGCACCAAGTTGATAAAGGGTTACATAGAGATAATGTTTTTCGATATCAACAGTAGAATAGTGAGCAGGGAATAAAGAAAATCCAAATATTATATTTTGTTTGCTAGTTAACTTTTACGTGATTTTGTGATTGACATAACAGTTTCTGTATAGTAGTAACCCATACAGTTGCCCTGTCTGGGAGGCAGTCAGTTTGCTGGTGGCAGCATTGCCAAAGTCATGGGCTAATAACACTTGGGGGACTTTTTTTGAATCTGGATGATTTGTTTTGAAGTTGAGGAGATTCTGCCATGTTCAGTGAAAGAGCCTAAAGGAAAAAGGACAGTGGTACACCAATGACACACTATGGTCACATAGTTCTTCTCTAGCTACTGCAAGGCACATTATAATAATGGAAGTATTAATTATTGCTTGTCATACCATGAAACAGAGATACAGTAATGTTCAGGGGTATAAGTGTCAAATTCACCTCTAAGTAGATTGATCTGTGAGCATTAATCCTTAAGGAAACACAGAAGAAAACAATTAGGAACAGATAAAATTTTCAAAATTTCAAATGCCTAAGATCATATAGATGATTGCATTAGAATTTAATCATCCTCTATTTGCCTTTTGACAGACCAAGACCTTCCTTCAGTTGTAAGTTGGAACGGCCAAGCAACAACTCCTCCGTAGTGGGAATCTAGGTGACAGAGTGATCCATAATCCTCCAGGAGTGACTTTACTATTAGAAGTCAGATCCCACACAAATATATAACCCACTAAGGTATGCATAGGAAAATTAATTCAGAAGCTATCCTCTTCTATTCCAAATGAATCCTCTTAGAGTTAGTCATGTATTTTTGACTAGAAAAATAGTTTAGATAATGCCTAACCTCCCATTGAATCTTCATTTACTAAATGACAAAGTTGATTTAGAAGGACCTGGGATTGTACCTAATTGAGAAGAAATAAACCAAAACAACCTTTGCCCTAGGTGCCCAAATATATAAGTTATATACCCATGTTCTCAGCAGTCACCATGGAAAATAAAAAACAAAAACCGAGGACTACTGTTTGCACAATTCTCGACCAAGCATTGAAAAGCATAATATGAAATGCTTATTAAACACCTCGCAGACACATATTAACATTCTTATTAATGTTAACCAGATCTTGGTTCAATAAACTCATGCCACAAAGAAATATGACATCTGTGGAACATTTAAACTCGGTAATTGGGTCGCAAAAATACTAAACAGAGACCTAAATTCACTTGGAAATGTTTACTTTTATTTAAAAACAGAATTCTCAAGTGCCTCTCTGCTTTCTGATTTCATTCACAACAAGAATGAAAATACTGAAATGTGGCAGGATTTCTAACAGAATGAAAGCCAAGAAACTCTGAAAACACAGTGTCGAGATTTCCGGTTTAATTTCCAGGACAAAGAGATTCATTGTCAGTTTTTATCATCTTTGCTGCATAGATACCTGGATAAACAAAAGCCTTCGACCTTTGCGGGGTCACCTGGTGCCCTGTTTTGCCTCTAATTTTCCACTGCTCTTCACAGTACGGTGCTGGGATGAATCCAACCTCTTTTTACCACAATCACTCCTAGTCATTCCCAAAGGAAGCACTGGAAAATAGTTGGAATTTTTCTTCTATACTTTCGCATTAGTTTATTCTCAGAGCACTTATCATTTGTGCTGTGAGCCACATGCTGGATAAAGAAATGTGGATGAGGCATTTAACCACTTTTTCTCCCTAAAGAGCAATACTACATATCATATTTTTGTTTGTATAGTGTTTGTTTTGTTTTGCTTTGACACATAGCTTCTGTAAGAATTTCAGTCAGTCTTTCTCTTTGCATTTATGTACACAGTTCCAGGCAATAAAAACAAACACCAAAGTACGACTTTTTAATATTATGAATTTAGTTGCTTTTCATGATTAATCTTTGTATGGGATAGCTCAACTCAGTTATCTTAAATGTGTTATTTACAACACAAAAAAGTATCACTTTTGTGAATTTTTGCCAG
Source organism: Perodicticus potto (assembly GCA_963574655.1). Taxonomy (NCBI): domain Eukaryota; kingdom Metazoa; phylum Chordata; class Mammalia; order Primates; family Lorisidae; genus Perodicticus; species Perodicticus potto. Next base: position 8,436 of record CAUYRH010028417.1, read on the forward strand.
AATTTATGAGTACTCAGGTTCCATTTAGGACTATCACAAATGCCATTTTCTTTTCTTGTGAGCTTATCTCTTATGCTCAGATGAAGAAATAAAAGCATTTGCCAGCAGCCAATATTCTCCTGTCAGCTTGGCATACACATCTCATTAAATAAGACAAAATGAAAAACAGAAAAGGTAAACGGAGGTCATTACATTTGGTTAAGGGATGGCACCTGGTTCTTGGTAGTCTTGATTTGTTTGGGGCCTGAATGCATTGAACAAATGTCATCATTTATGTTATTTACTTCTTGCCAGAATTTGTGTCTGGTTATGCTCTGATCATATCAGACTAAGATGTATCTTTCATATTATTTTTTTCTGTTTCTATTCCCACAGCCACCACCCTGTGTGAACTTTTGGGATTTTATACTTCAGAAGTCAGCCATTAGCCTCCTAGTTGGCGAAAACAGTGGCAAACTCAGGTGACTCTCCATGAGAACAGTTTGGTCAAGGTGAGAACAAGTGAAAATGAGAGAGGCTACTAGGCCTACCAGATCAAAAGATTTTTATGGTTAACTTACTGCCAATCTGCATTCCAGTCTGGGTCATCATTGCCAGCTTGCACTGCACCCGTTTTTTCTCACTATCTGCTCCTCACCCTTCCACCACATTCCTCCCATGACTCCACTGCTGTACTGAAAGCTCCTGGTTTTACTCCTCATTGGTATGTAGGAGCGACTGCTCTTTCATATTCGACCCTGACCTCCATCCCTGGTATTTGTTCTTCATTTATGCTTCCCAGCCTTCTTCTGCTCTGAATCCACTTCAAACAGCTAGAACTTTACGAGGGACATCAATTTTCATGACAATTAATAGTGAAAATCTTGGACGGATATGGCTCATCTTTATACCCAAGTTTCAACCACCAAGGGAATTGTTCTACTCATTTGTTGTTTGTGGATGATATATGAATAAATATATATATATATATATATATAGAGAGAGAGAGAGAGAGAGAGAGACAGAGAGAGAAATAGATATGCTCACAATGTTTTTATAAATGCAAACTAGTCTCTATTGGAAGGGTATGCAAACAACATTAGAGAAGGTCTTTTTATTCCTAGAAATATTATGAAATATTATTATGAATATTATTATATTATTCCTAAATTATTATGATTATATTTCATTATGAAATTATTATAATATTATAATATTATTCCTAAATTATTATGATTTCTAGATAGATTAGAAGACTCATCCAGGTTGCATGATTTTTTTATTTAGTGCACTGTTTTTTTAATGTTTTGGTACAGGTAAAGTCAGCTCATACCATGTTCGTACTGTATTGCCATCCATTCCATAACCTTGTTTCCATTATTTTTGTATCTTCTGGCTGATTGCTGAATGAATCGTATTTTATAATTTGTGGCATCTTAATCTTTGTTCACCTAACTCTTTCTTGGTGAGTCTGCTCCACTGTTAGTTTCATGGTAACCCTTGCTTTTTTCCTTTGGTGTCTTTTGAGATCAGACAAGTTATAGACATGTCAGAGGTTGCCAAAGTCACTTTGCTTCTCACTCTGCCCTACTCCTGTCTGGCCTTGATTCTTGACTTATCTCCTGGTTTTGATCAACCTAGTATTTTTGGATTTACCTGCTAATTTGTCATTCTTTTTAGCTGAAATCCATTTCTCTGGCTCTTTGCAATCTCAGACATAATGGTGGGATTTCCTCTGGCCCCAAGGCTCTAAAACTTGATACAGTTTGCTTTTCTGGTCCAGAGAATTTTGATCCTCTAAAAAGGGACTTATAAGATAGAATGTTGAATATTCTTCATTTTACTCTCCAAATTCATCCTTTTCTCCCCAGCTCTGTTCTCCAAAAGCCTTACTTCTTTATGGACTGCACCTTTCAAGTTCTCTTGCTTCTGGTTTCCATTTGTGTTCATCAACACTGGTGATTAGCAGATAGGAGGCAAGAGTAGGTGGAGTATTTATTCCCTGTGTTTCTTCTCGCCAGTTTTGGCAACTGGTCATCTTCAGTTACCTATACTCACAGCTGTTTAGGTGGTCTTTTTTTCATGACTTTGGTTCTCACGGTGTAACATGATCCTATCTTTGTCTGTGGAGGGAAAGGCTTTCTACTGCATCTTCCACCATCCCTCATTGGTAGTCTCAATCTGCCCCACACTTTTGTGAATAGTCCTATCATTTGACTTCCTTCAATTAGCCCTTTGATGGTATCATCTGTTCCTTACTGGACTCCTGACTGAACATGAGTGTTGAGAAGAAGATGGAAAGCATGTACAATCCATGGGATAGGTCTTTATGAATGCGGCTGCCTTTTGGGGGACAGGTAGAGATTTGATGGTCACAACGTTATGTGTCAAAGTTCTGTGTATGTACAATCTTATGCAGATAGAAAAGGAGGTGTTGTGAGGAGAGGGTTGCTTGAGGAATATAGAGAGCCAAGATTTTCTCTCTGCAGGGATGAAATGTTATTAAGGGTATACTGGGATAGCCTTTTACTCTTCTGTTAAGTCATCACTTTATAGAATAAACACAGTAACAGGCAATAGGATAGTTACAGAAAAAGTTAGAGCAGGAATTTAAGCATGTGTGCATGACTCTGTCAGCCAGGCCACTCAGGACTTAGACTGTTTTCCTCTTTGGGGGGTAATGAATGTCTACCATGCTGGACTTACCTCATGAATTAAGTTTCAAACTACATAACTTTGGGGATAGGCTCTTCCCTCCACCAAGGCAGAAAAAGAGCAGTGGTGTTTCATGAACACCTCAGATGGGGAACAGGTTAAGAGTATTTTAGTTGAATGGCATGTTTGGGGGGACCAACAACAGGGTCATTTCTGGCAGTGCCATAGATTTTAGTGGCTTTGTGTTTTGTTTTTTATTAGAGACAGAGTCTCACTTTATCACCCTCAGTAGAGTGCCGTGGCGTCACAGCTCACAGCAACCTCCAACTCCTGGGCTTAGGTGATTCTCTTGCATCAGCCTCCCGAGTAACTGGGACTACAGGCACCCACCACAATGCCCGGTCATTTTTTGTTGCAGTTTGGCTGGGGCTGGGTTCGAACCCATCACCCTTGGTATATGGAGCCAGTGCCCTACCCACTGCACCACAGGCGGCCCCCAGCTTTGTGTTTTTTAAGCTAAGCAGGGAGACATGCCCATGGGCATGAACCTGGTGAAGAGTAAAGACAAAGGATGCCGGAATTTTCTGAATGAATTGTGAGTCTATAGCAGTGATTTTCAAACCATGTGCGCTGTCAGAGGATCTTAGGAGTGCTGCAAAAAATTTTAAAGATCATTAATTAAATTATTTTTGAAAGAAGTTCAAAGCACAGTAAGTATATTCTTTTTTTTTCATATTGTTTTTATTTTTGATCAACATAATTTAAGTTTGCTGTGGAAGTTTAACTATTGGTTCAAGTGTGCCATGAGACAACAAAGGTTGAAAAACGCTGATACGTAGGAACAACTGAAGGAAGGAGTGGGGACAGGTAAGAAGCCAGATTTTTCTGGGATGCATTTGTTTTCTAGGAAAGTCTCCTAAGTGGCAACGGGGCCATATTCAAAGTTTGATTCTCCCCAATACATGGGTTACCAAAGTATTGTCCTAATCCACTTCATTATTACTTTAACATATCTCTGGTTTTAAAGTCCATCGTATTTTAGAAAATTTAAGATAGTCAATCACTTTGCAGACTCTGGTATATTTTGGTCAAATCCACTGAGCTACACAACCAAAATTAAGTGGAAAGTTTCGAGATTATCTTGTAAATTATTCTGTGCCAAAAGCCAAATGGGAATATTTGGACCTGGGTAATTTATTTATTTATTTATTTATTTTGTTTATTCAGCCAAATTTGAATTGGCTGTCTATAGCAGACCAAAGTTAAGAGAAGATTATGGGCTTTAGACAAGGGACTATTATTAGCAGAATGAAATAGAGTCATATACAGGGAAATCATGAAATACTTCATGTTTTAACAGGGATTAAAAAGGAAGAGCAAATAACATCCATGTAATTTTAATTTTGGCACTAAGAAGTTGAATACAAACAGAAAAATCAATGTTAAAACAAAAGTTTCATATTCTAAAATTTCTGGTCATAGAGAAAAATTAATAACAATAAATATTCATCTTTTTACTGAAGCTAATTGAAATGGCTGATGATACGGACCCAGTCCACTGGATTTCTGCTCTGTTCATTGGGCAGAGGTAATTCCAGACAAATTTGTTTTTCACCTGAATTAAATCTCTGCCGTCTGTGTTTTTCCAGTTCTATTCTACTCAGTAAAGAACCACACAATCCATACTCATAGTGAACAAAGCTATTATTTAATGGAATCTTTCCACTGTGAAACCAAATTATTTTAATTGGCTTAAAATAATACTAAAAGCTGAAAGCCAAGTACGTGACCTCTGGCCGTGCTGGTGTTTAAGATATCATACTCATCATACTTTCTGGTGAGAGTCTCAGGCCCGTCTCTGAAGAAGGGCCAAATGTAAATAAATTCATAGTGTTTATATCAGAGTTTTGCCAATGTATATTATGTCTCACATAAGCTCTTATTATATAACTTCCTTCTTTGGGTTTTATAGAGTTCTTGTTTGTTGACATTCAGGGTGTGTCTAGAAAGTGTATTTTTGATTTATCCTACTCACCTAGGCAGGGTGCCCTGGACATTAGAGGATCTGATTTATACTTCATGGTTTATTTTTTGTGGTTGTATATTTCTTAAATTTTGCTCATGTACCCTTGGACTTCTTAGGAAAAGCTTGACAGCTCATTTTTATAAATCAATAAATAAGTAAGTAATATATCATAGATCAAAGGCCACAGCAGCAGCACCATAGAGAGAATTATATTGTCCTAGGCACTTATGTACTTATAATGATGATATCCTTGGACCCAAGGTCTAACACACTTTTCAATAAAACTATTAGATTCCATACAAGATCAACAGTTACAAACACTCTAGTGAGGATGATTAAAATTTAACAGGCTTCTTTTACAGGCTTCAGAGTTTAGTATTCTCATGTCTTCCTCTTTGGCCTGACTTCTTTCTGTACTTCAGAATTCCCTTGTTTGACTTCCAAAAGTGACTCTGTTAATATGTTTTAAACCCAGAGGCATAATTGAAGAAGAATGAAACTTGGAATTCTCAAATCTTTAATGAGCCTCGCAGGAGCCAGGTTTAGCTTAGGAATTCCATCCAGGAGCAAGCATGCCTATCATTCTCCATGCCCTGGGTCAAACTTCAGAATCTCTTAGTTCAAGTTTCTTTTGGGAAGAGAGAAGGGAGCTTTAGAGGGAACATTCCTTAGCACCTATACTCTGGAATGTACCCTTTGCATCCATGGATATTCACCTGCCCTATTTAGCTCTGTCTCTCAGCCCCTGGCACAGAGGAAAACTCATACATTATCAGTAAAATCCATGAATGATTAAATGCAAATTTCAAAAGTAGGTAGAAAAAACCTATAATTTAGTGGGTAGTCTTAAATTTCTAAGGCACACCTATATCACCTACATTTCAAAGGAAAACAAATAGACATTTTATGAATAGAGAAAAATAAAATACAGAAAGAAAAATAAATTAAAAATAAAGGAAGAGAAAAGGGAAAAGAGAGAAGTAATGAAATTATAGCATTTCATTCTAATAATGTGGTAGGCTAGTATGTTTAGTTTTCATTTAAATTGTTTTGTTTTGGAATTTTCTTCCTATTTTATAGAACTGAGCAGGCATAAGCAAAATTATGACCTAAAATTTATTCTAAAATCATCTTTGTAATCTTCCCTTTCATTATTTTATTCCACAATAATAATAATCACAATAGCAATAAATACAAGTCACACATTTTCGAGCCTTACTTTGTGCCAGGCATGACCCTGAGTATGCTGTATGTGTAACTGCACTGAATTCTCACCACAGCCCTGAAAAGCAGATGCAATGATCTCTCTTGTTCTACAGATGAGATAAACAGGCTTAAAGGAGTTAAATTCCTTTGCCCAAGATCACACAGTGTGCATATGGCAGACTTGAACCAGATAGTCTTTCCCCATATTCTCTTACTGGATGACTCTTGGTGCCCACAACCCCCACATCTACTCCCTCTGCTTCTGAAACCTCAGGAGTCCTACAGCACACACAGAGGGGTGCTATAGACTGAATATTTGTGTCCCCTCCAAAATTCATATGTTGAAATTCTAACTCCCAGCATGATGGAAGGTGAGGCCTTTGAGAGGTGATTAGGTCATGAAGGTGGACCCCTTAGACATAGTATCAGTGCCCTTATAAAGAGAGTCTAGCAAGCTTTCTCACCCCTTTCATGTGAGGATGTCAAGAATATCACCGTTTTTTAACCAAGGCGCAAACACTGAATCTGACAGCACCCTGGTCTTGGACTTCCCAGCTCCTAGAACTATGAGAAATTAATTTCTGTGTTTTATACCACCTTGTCTATAGTATTCTGTTATAGAAGCCCAAATGGACCAAGACATTGGACTTTCCTAATCTCAAACCCTTCAAAACTTGTCCATTTCATATTCTTCAGAGTCCTTCTCTGAGGAATAAATTCTTGCTAGTGGGTCAAGAGCTGATAACGAGTTTATTTGTAATTACCCCAAGGAAATACATTTACATCTTTAACATAGGCTCTCTGAAGAATGTGCTTGGCCCAAAAGAATGACTATCCTATTGAGAAGTTCAGCTGGTCGGCAGATTTTTGAAGAAGAGCACTATTGGGTTTAGGTTGACTTTTCAGTGCCCTTGACATCTTGACATCGTGCTAAAAAAGTAGATCCCTTTTTTGGCTTATGCTCTGGGAAGATGTGACTAAGGGAGAGAGTGTTGCATGTCCCTTCATTATTTATAAGTAATTCTAGTCAGGCTCATTCATAAGTATGTATTCATTTCCTCTTTTGGATGTGAGAGCACCTAGGAAAGTTTTGGTGAGTATCCCTTGGGGTTTCTTGGGAAAGATAGCAGTGTGAAGGCAAACAGAGTGCTTGCTCTTTTTGTTGACATTGTGCTGATGCAAGAAGTAAACATGTTTCTGTATAGATGTGTATATTCTGCATTAATGTTAAAATTACTCCTTCAGTAGTATTATCTGTTGCAGTATTGTGAATGGAGTAGAGTGTATTTGTAAGAAGAGAGAAGGAGAGAAAGAGAGAGTGATTTAAAAAACTCTCTAAACCTGGGATTTATGTAGTACTGGAATTGAATTTACATCTGTGCCTTCCTATGAGATATATCAGAAATAAAAACTGTAATCTTAAATTAACCTATTTCACCTCTACTGGTATCTGCAGTCCAATAGTCATGATGGAAGACTCAGAGAGAAGCACTAATGGTGGAAAGAACAGTGGTCTTTGAGTCAGAAGGCCTGGGTTCTTGAATTCATTCTGCTATCAAGTAGCTGTGAGAACTTGGGCAAGTTAACTCACCCTCTCAACTTGGACTTTCTAAAATTCTATGATTAGTGATTTAAACCTTTATCATTTATCATCTTGTCCTTTGGGGATTTTGCCAGCTATCCTAGGTTAGGTTCCCCAGTTGCAGATCCCAAGACAAAGATTTTAAAAGGAGGTAATTTTTAAATAAGTATCACAGAGAATGGTTGAAAAATGAATGGGAAGCAGGGCAGGACAGTGGGAAGCCAAGCAGAGATCCATCTCAGACAAACCTCATATCAAACTTACCTGCAGGGGAGCTCTGGAGTGTGAGTTGTGCCACAGTTGTCATGACAGCCGGCAAGGGAGCTGGCCATACACTTGTGGAAGACCAATTTGTCTTCCTGTTATCTCTTTCTCAATTACCCCAACTCTGGTTTCTCCTAGGTATGCATACAAAGAGATTGTTGTAGTCCGAGGGCAGTTTTCCCCAAAAGAGTGAGTGCTGGCTTTTGGAAGTGAAAGTACACCCAAGGGGGAACGTGTTCAAAAGTGGTAGAAAGAGATTCAAGGTCAAATGGGGGTTCTGCTTCATTCCACTATAACCTGTAAGAGACTCTGTGACATGACTAATTTTTTATCAACATTAAATATACGTGGCTTAGAAAGCAGCCACTTTGATTTCTTTTTTTTGAGACAGAGTCTCACTTTGTTGCTCTCAGTAGAGTGCCGTAGCATCATAGCCCACCGCAACCTCAAACTCTTGGGCTCAAGCAATTCTCTTGCCTCAGCCTCCCGAGTAACTAGGACAACAGGTGCCCAACACAATGCCTAGCTATTTTTAGAGATGGGGTCTCACTCTCGCTCAGGCAAGTCTTGAACCTGTGAGCTCAGGCAATCCACCCACCTCGGCCTCCCAGAGTGCTGAGATTATAGGCGTGAGCCATCACATCCTGTGAAAGCAGCCACTTTGTAAGTTTAAATACTAGTGTCGGACCAAGCCAATTCCATCCTCAAGTCTGATTGTTTGCAAAGTTTCAGGAAATATGAGAAAAGCACTGACTATCTCTGCTCCTCTGTAGAACTCATAGGTCAGTATGTACGACATTTTTTCACATAAGCTCATCTGGTCTTTCTATCTGCTGTCCCGAATCTCACAAATGAGAATGCTATAAAAGGTAATCACACGAAGGACGTAAGGCAAACCAACTGGGGGAATACAGCATGTCCGAATAATTTTTAAAGCAAAGATATTCAAGTTCAATTTTCCGGCGATGGTCTTATTGCCTCCTCAGATGTACCTAGTTTTTTAATGAGCTACTTAATTTTCTTGCAAAACACCTACATACTTAAAATGTTTTCCTTATGAATCAATTTTTTATTTGACAGAAGTGAAGATACTCGTGCCCATAAAAAATGCCATGTGTTTTTGAAGTGTTAGAAAAAACAGCTCTTTGGCACTAAACAAAGCTGGGGCAGGAACACAGGAGAGCAGCTGCAGAATGACAGAAGAAATGTAAGATAATGAGCCATGTGAGAGAATGGATAATCTAATGTGGGGCCTCGACGCAAGGCGGGGTAGGGAGGAGAGCCACACACGAGAAAACAGTTAAAAATAGTGACGAAAACGGCTTTACATCCAATAAAACAGAAAATGAATCAATTAGTGCTGGTGCGTTGGAGGAGGCATGATGTTGTGAGAGAGTCTGGAAAAGGCTGACAGATTTTTAGTCTATGAATTTAAATTCATAGGACCAACAATTTCTCTGCCTAGAGAGATTTATATGCTGTTTTTTCTTCTCATACTAGTTTACAAAATGACTTCCTTTCTCTTCCACTTTCTGAGATGTGAACCCATCTGTTATAAAAGCCTCAGTTTTCAGTTTTCTGAAAACATTCCCCAAGATGTATGGCAAAATGTGTTCAAGTTTGAGAAAATGCTTGTAACTCCTGCTAAACTGTGGCTCTGTATGCATATGGATATTAGAGGTACGTCTTAGGAGTTGGCTGAATTGGCTCATTGTGCCAGGTTGGTGGAATTCTGAGGCATGTGGTCCTCTCGGATGCCTTTTAAGTTCTTCCTGTCGTTTAATTACATTATCCATGTCCCTGTGTATGCGATCCTATAATAATAATATCCAGAGTCTTCCTGGTGAGTGCTTATTTTATGGGAAGTTATGGGAAGCTTTTAAGAAACTGACAGCTTTGAAGAACAGCCTGGCTCGCTGTCTTCCTGGAATGTTTTACCTGATGCCTGCTTTCATGGAAGCAGAGGCCTGGACAACTTCTAGTAACCCTTCTTGTTTCTAGGAAAATAATGTGTTCTCCATAGCAAGTACACACTTAGTGCTGGTTGAATACATGAGAGGATGAAATGTTATGAAAACAAGACTCATGTGTTATGCCCCTCCCGTGATATTTTTGCCTTAGAATTTTGGGACAATACAAAATCTTTTATATTTAATTAGAAGGTCAGTGTAATAAACATTTTTCTTACTCTCAACTTTTTACCTTTGTTCCAAATTCAGATCATTAATCCATCTTGAAATAGATGTGTATCATTAAAAGTTAGTCTTAAGATTTTTTTTCCAATTTTCCTCCAAATTGATGGTGTGTATCACAATCCCTTTAGCCCTGATGAAGCATGGTAGATAATATGTTTCTTTCTAAGAGCTTAAAAATTATTTCCATGTTATCTCATTTATTGAAAGGATATATGTATTTTGTGGGGCAATCTGAATCTGAATTTTGTGAGTACTTTCAGTCTTCAACTCCTATCCATTTAAATTAAGGTAGTATTTCTAAAATATGGTCTATGAACCCATGGCTTCATAATCACCTTAAAGGTTTATTAAATTGCAGGTACCTGGACTCCAAAGAAAACCAACAAAGAGAGTTATAGGTCAGACACTGAAATATGCATTTTTCCAAGTTCCAAAGGTAATTCTCATGAACATGAGAAGTTGAGAACCATTGCCCTAAGTGCAGAGTGGACCCCAGGTAAAGCTGCAGGAGGCATGGTCTTCAGTGATACGGGGCCACTCCTCCACATTCTTCATCTGCCTCCCACACCTCTGGTTGTTATTTCAGTATTCAAAATGTATTTTTATAACAAATTTATACCAATGCATCCATCATCGACCAGATTTGTTGCTCATTCTAATTGTGAATTAAAAACAGAACTGCAGAGGATGGTAAACATAGCCCATATGACTGGCTCTCTACTGGTGGACTTTTAGCCACTGTAACATCAGAATTATGTGGGGCCAGAGAAACCACACCAGCAACCATCCCATAACCTACGGAACTTACATCTGGATTTACCTACTTGCCACATGGCTCTTCTTAAGTCACTTTGTGTAGGGTCCCTGGAAGCAGAGTCTGGGGAGGGGTGAGACAACACCATGGGCAAACTGTTTGCTCCCATTGCCTCTTTAAAAGTTTTTAATTAGGGAAAATTCTTTCCTTGCCCCAGATGAAAACTTGCACAATTTCATGATTTTATTTTGGTCCTTTAAATGAAAAAAAAACAAAAAACAAAAAACATGGAAAACCAATGCAGTCTCAATTTCAGGTAACAATCAAAACTTAGAACTTGCACTATAACTGGGTTTTAACCTTCATACGAAAGCTATAGATTAGCTTCATAGTAGGGCTGAGTACATTGGATAGTGAGGTCTGTTTTCAATGGGCATGTTTAGGGTTCCTTGGAATTTACAAATGGAAAGTTCAGGGAGGCAA
>CAUYRH010028418.1:0-34062 GCA_963574655.1 Perodicticus potto
AGCCTCTCATTCATGAAGTTTCTTACTTGATTAAATATCTTAATTCTTTACCTTATTTAAATATTTTCTATTTAACTTTAATACCCTCTTTGTCTTCCGATGTTAGAAGAAAAAGCATGAATCCCATGTACTCAATTCTGACATGAGGACAATTAATGACCTAGCACATGGTGGGGGGTGGGGGAAGGGGAGAGCAGAGAGAGTGCAGGAAGGAGGGGGAAGAGGGGTCACAATGTGTGACACACCTTTTGGGGGCAGGACAGGATTATAAGAGGGACTTTACCTAACAAAAACAATCAAGGTAATATGGATCTTTGTACTCTCAATGAATACTCAACAATAACAAGTAAATAAATATAAATAAAAATAAAAATAACTGTGGACCTAAAAAAGGTGAAATGATTATTTTCAGAACTGCCCAGTGAGTGGAATACCCAGGGTTCACATTCTGTATTCTGTGATTCCAAAACCCACATTCTCCCTGCCACATGGTCTCCACACAAACGCAGTGCATTGAAGCCACTTCAATTCCGTGAGTTTCAGCTTCCTCCACTCCAAAGCATAATAGGTTAATAAAAGCTACCTTAAGATTATCGTAGATTAAATAATATTATGTAAATCAGCCTCCTAGCCCAGAGCCTGACAACACGTGTGCATTTCCCATTGCTTTAGCTCTGAGGAAATACCAGCTGGTTATTTCTAAAGAGCAGAGCAGGTGAGTGAGGGCTGTTTCCCCAGCCATCAGGATGAAATGGGCATAGTCGGGACAGACACCCTGGAAACGTCTTTGTGTTGCAGGATGGCTGGACCTTGCCCTGGTGCGTGGGCGGTCAGGTCTTCACACACATGCGGTATCCAAGAAAGAGCTGACTGCTAATGGGCTCAGCCACTCTTTGGGAGAAAAGATCTTTTGGAGAAATCTGCTTTTTGGTATTTCTTCTCTCTCCACCCCATCTACGTGTGCCCACCGCCTGCCTCTGCGTTATGAGTACATAAATCTCCATCACAAATTTATTGCCATAATTTATCAGCTCCTGTTGTTCAATGGCCAAGTAGTTAATTTTAAAATGAATTGGGGCTGTTTTCATTAATACCCTGGTGCAAACTACCTATGAAAACACTCGGAGACAATTAGTACTATGCTGCTGCAGTACGGAACCAATAAATACCTCCAGTCTTGTCTTGTGTCTGGCAGATAAAAGATGGTAGATTCATCCTCTGTTTTAATAATATTCCCCATTCCCTCCCTCTCCATAGCATCAGAGACATTCACTTTTCAAGACTAGATTAGACAGCTGGGCCAACCCACAATGAGAATTTATTTATTTTCGAGACAGAGTCTCAAGCTGTCGCCCTGGGTATAATGCTGTGGCATCACACAGCTCACAGCAACCTCAAACTCTTGGGCTTAAGCGATTCTCTTGCCTCAGCCTCCCAAGTAGCTGGGACTACAGGTGCCTGCCACAACGCCTGGCTATTTTTTATTGTAGTTGTCATTGTTGTTTAGCAGGCCCGGGCTGGGTTCAAACCTGCTAGCCTCGGTACATGTGGCTTGCGCCATAACCACTGTGCTACGGGCACCAAGCCCATAATGTGAATTTAAAAGGCTGTTGTCAGGATGGTGGCAGTGGCAATATGCCCCCTAAATAGATGGAGCATTTCTCAAAATGACCTGTCATCAATCCCAAAGTTTTTTGGCTTCAAGCACTTTCTCGAAAGCAAATGCCTTGCATCCAGTGAGTGCTGGAGTTTGAGTTGATCTGTTGCAGCCTGAGCGGAAAGAACATTCTAGATCTGGGCACCTGTGGAGCCACATCAGCGATTCATGTGATAATTTGCTATTTTACAAAGGCATGACTTTACGCCACATATGGAGGCTGCTGTGAGCCAGTGTTTTTCTTACTTTAAAGGAAGTCCAGTAACCTCCTTACCTGCGGCTCCTCACCCAATCATTTCTTCCTCAACCGCTTGCTGTGGGCCTACTGTGTGCTAGATGCCAGCCTAGGCGCCGGGAGAGACCATGGCACTTCTCTGCCACCTCACTCTGTGGGGAGCAGTCATATCTACTGCACTGTTTTCCACGTGCCGGTGTCATTTACACAGTTCTTAGACGGTCGTAAAAATTGGTTTCTTTATGGAAAACAGCCCTGAAAAGAAATCCAGGTGGTACATTAAAAAAGTTTTTTTTATTGCTTTCTCCGCTCTTGCTTAAATAATACGTTCGCTGTAGCAAAATTTAGAAACTACAGGTAAGCAGAAAGAAAATAATTAGCTGCCTTAATGCCACCACCCGGAGACACCACAGTTAACCTTTGCCTCCCACACCGGGCTCCCTTTCTTCTTCCACATAGCTGTGCCTTTTGCTTTTTGCGCATGATTATTCTTTGCACGATTGTCTGCCCTCGCCTTGTTATATCAAGCTGCGTTTGCCACCATTTCACCTTCCCAAGAGCTTCTGGGATTAACGCACATGCTCAGGGCCCGCTGACTGCTGTATGTTCCGTGTGAGGAGCGGGCACTGGTCCGTTTAAGCACGCCTCTATTTTGTGCACTGAGGTTGTTTTCTACCCTTTTTTATTATAAATTGCGGCTTTGCTTGTCTAGCTCCCCGATTCTAGTGCACGCCCCTAAGAGATTAAAGTGGAATTTCTACGTTAAATCACAAATACCATTTCTAAGGTTTTGGCATACAAGGCCCAACTGTCCTCCCAATGGTTCCATTTTAAACTCCCTGACGCCCTTTTCCTCCGTGCTATAAAGATCTGCCAGCTCCCACCCGCATATATTGGGTCCGTTCCCTCCAGGTCTTCCTTGGCCCGCAGAGCGTCTCCGTGGGGTTACCTCGCGGCCCCCTTTCTCCCTCGTTAGGCAGCACTGTCACCAGGCCGCCTCCAGCTCTGCTCCGGCTACCCAAACGGAGCGTCAGTCCCGGACCCCGCTGGCGCCCCGGTTCCGCGGGTTCAGGCCGGCGGCCAGGACGCGCCCCGGGCCTGTGCACCTGCTGCTCCGGCGCGTGCCGGGGGAGGCCGCCGAGCCCCTCCGGAGCCGGCAGACCTGTGCAGCGCCTCTGGGAAGGCCGGGCCGCAGCTCTGCACCCCGGGGGCCCCTTCGCCAGCCGGTGCGCTTTCTCCTCGTGGAAGGAAGGACGTTCACGACCTTCCGCAGACCCAGGCAGAGGGGGCTCGAGGCCGGTGAACGCGGATTTACAGACTCAACAAGCGGGTCTTCCCGACCGGCTCGGACAGAGCGAGGCACGTGGAGCCTACGTTAGGGCGCGGGCGGCGGGGAGCGGGGCCGTCCCGGACCTGCAGCCCTGGGCGGAGGAGGCGGGCTCGGCGGGCGCTCTGCTTCTCGGCCTCGCCCTCCTGCCTCCCGCCCGCCCCCCAGGCCTTCCCAGCACGGCCGAGGCACGGCCACACTCCCTCTTGGCTTCCAGCGGTTCAGAAAACCACCAACTGTTCCAGACGCTTGTTTCTGGTCTTTTCTGCACTCTGCAAGAAGCGCTCGGAAATGCTCCCCAGGGGAGACAGCTGTGCAAGAGCTCCCGGGGCCCAGGAGGGGAGCGTCCCAGCGGAGCACAGGCGCGGGGGTGGCGCCCCCAAACAGGCTTCAGGCCCAACCGACGCGCCAGGCTCCCAGGCTCCAGCTCGCGTTTTATTCCCCTGAGCTTCGGACATTTAACAACCACCTCCCTGCTGGACTTGAACGCCTCTCCAACATCTACGGTGTAAAATGTCCAAAGGCCAGCCACTTGGTCTGCACACTCTACCCGGGCACTGGCAGTGACACCAAGCTCCTACTGCCCGCAAGGCCTGGCCCATCGCTGTGCACAGCTGCCCCAGCATCCCCCGCAGGTGCTTCCGCTCTGCTCAGCTTCTCCCCTGGGCACAGCTGCCCCAGCATTACCCCCTCCCCGCAGGTGCTCCTGCGCTGCTCACTTTCTACCCTGGGCACAGCTGCCCCAGCATCGCCCGCCCCCCACAGGTGCTCCTGCGCTGCTCAGCTTCTCCCCTGGGCACAGCTGCCCCAGCATTACCCCCTCCCCGCAGGTGCTCCTGCGCTGCTCACTTTCTACCTTGGGCACAGCTGCCCCAGCATCCCCCGCAGGTGCTTCTGCTCTGTTCAGCTTCTTCCGTTCTTCTGGAACCTGCGGTTCTTCTTTCTTGCAAGCTCAGCCACTTAGTTAAGTTTTTTAAATTGTATATAGGGCAGGTCTGTAGTTATAAAAGGTATGTGGATTTCAGGGTGGCCGACTTTGACTCAAAATGTCTTCATTGTATCATTTTTTAAATTATAAAATACACACATAACGTGAATAGGTACATGGAATAGAAGTCTACAGCTGATGACACAGGAACATTCTCCTTTACCGTATCCACACGATGAATAACTGTGGTTTTTAAATGCTAAATTAAATCAGCATTCCTGGAATAAAACCAGCTTGGTTACGTCCACTTACTATACGATACAGCTGGACTTGGGGTCAATATTTTGCTTCGGATGTTTGTGAATGAGATCAGCCTGTCATTTTCCTTTCCTGTAATGTCCTTTTCAAGTTTTGGTATCAAGGTAAGATAGTTGGAGAGGTCTCTCTTTTTCTTTTACTGTTTGATAATAGTCATTGTGTATGATATTAAGGACTGGAGTTTTCTGGGTGGGAAGGCTTTAATTTCTTTCCTTGTGATAGGACAGTTCAGATTTTCTATTTCATCTAGTGTCAGAATTTTTAAGAAATGTCTCTATTCAGCCAATATGTTCTAGTTTATTAGGATAAAATTCGTTCCTAAACTTCTCTTCCTATGTTATTTTTCGTGCCTCTTTGTCCATTTGAACCCTTGGGGGATCATTCTCCTCAGGGTGTATTCAACTTTATTGTTTGTTTTCAAGTACTGATTTATGGCTTTGTTAACCTCTATTTTGTGCTTGTTTTGTCTTTCACTGTTTTTTCTTTTTTTCTTTTCTCTTTCTGCTTGCCTTGGGCTTAATTCAATGGTTTTTAAATTTTTTTCTTGGATTTTTAATGCAATGACATCATCCTTTTATATTTGCTAATATGTACTTTCTAAGCTATAAAATGTTATCTAAGCATGGTTTAGCTAAATCTCTTAAATATTTAAAATCTTATTTTTAATTACCTACAGTAAAAATTACTCTTCTTTGACAGTGTTTATTTCAGTCTCTTGCTTGTTTTTAATTGGGTGTTTATTTTTATTATGGCTGAGATTTCAGTGTTCTTTGCATATTCTAGAGGCAATTTCCTTGTTGGATATATGCTTTGAAAATGTTTTTAGTCTCAAGAGTGTCTTTGATGACACTGTTATCAAAGTGATGACACTCAAAGACTTGAGTTTTAATAAAAGCAAAGGCATCATTTTTTAAAATGTACCATGCTTTTCCTGGTAGATCTAAAAACTTTTGGCATGACCCAAAGTCAAAAAGACTTTTTAGGATATTTAATTCTAGAAGTTTTGTGATTTTAGGTTTTACATCTTGTTCTATGATCATTTTTAGTTAAATTTTGTGTAAAGTATCAGTGGACTCTACTCTTTTTCATTTTCCTCTTCCTCTGTTTTCCTTTCACCTGTGGATGTCAGGTTTCCAGGACCACGTGCTGAAAACTCTCTTCTTTCTCCATTGGATTGACTTGGTACCTTTGTTGAAAGTCAGCTGACTGCATTTGTGTGGATCTATTTCTGGACTGTACCCTGCCTCACTGAACTATCCATCTATTCTTTGGCCAATATGACACTGTCTTGATTACTGTTGCTTTACAGTAAGTCTTAAAAATTTCAAAAGTCTTTTGGTTATTCTAATGCCTTTCTTTCTTTTTTTTTTTTGAGACAGAGCCTCAAGCTGTCATCCTGGATAGAGTGCCGTGGCATCACAGCTCACAGCAACCTCCAATTCCTGGGCTCAAGTGAGTCTCCTGCCTCCGCCTCCCAAGTAACTGGGACTACAGGCGCCCACCACAACGCCTGGCCATTTTTTGGTTGCAGCCGTCATTGTTGTTTGGCGGGCCCGGGCTGAATTCGAACCTGCCAGCTCAGGTGTACATGGCTGGCGCCTTAGCCGCTTGAGCCACAGGTGCCGAGCCTCTAATGCCTTTTTTTAAAATACATACATTTCTAAATCAGATTGTTGATATCTGAAACAAAGAAGTTGTGCTGTGACTTTTAGGAATATTGCATTGACTCAACAGATCAATTTGTAGAGAATTGACAGGCAATACGGACTCTTCCAATCCGAGGATCTGGTACATCTCTCCGCATATTTAGGTCTCTTCAGAGTTCCTTCAGCAATGTTTATAGTGTTCAGCATACAGATCCTGAACATATTTTGTCAGATTTATACCTAGTATTTCAGTGCTACTGAAAATGGTATTTTAAAAATTAAGTTCTAATTGTTGGTAACCATGACATAGAAAAGTGACTGATGTTTGCATGTGGACTGCGTTGCTGTTACGGACGGAATGTGTTCTTCCAAATTCATATGTTGAAATTCTAGCCCCCGGCGCAAAAGTGTTTGGTATTCTAAGAAATTTTTTTGTAGTTTCTGTGGATTTCCTCCATAGACCATCACACAGCCTGAGAAGGAGGACAGGCCTGTTTCTTCCCTTTAGCAACAGGGACAGACAGATCAGTAAGGGGAACCTGTCTATTTAAAATGTTGATTTTTTTTTTTTGGTCATAAATATTTGACATTAATTTTTATTAAAATATATTTGCATTACAATATTATTTATCTTTATTATTGAGTTTGGGGGCACTTTCCTAAGTTTTGTGCCCTAGACAAGTGCCTCCCTTTTTGTGGCCTAAGCCTGGCCCTTGATCCACTCAGCTACAACCAGGACCCAGAGTTCAGAGGTCCTGTTGTCAGAAGGAAAAGGTGAGGTCCCCATGATATCACTTTTGTTTATCCTGCCCCCATCCCTGACCTGTTCTCTTCACCTTAGCTGATGTGGGCTCTGAGCTAGGAGGATGACCAGAAAAGAACAGGACGGCACAGTGCTCCCTGACTCCCCCCTAAATTATGTGGGACAAGCTCTCTGCTGTGAGGAGGGAGTATTGTCTTTCTTTCTTTTTGAGACAGAGTCTCACTTTGTCACCCTTGGTAGAGTGCCATGGTGTCACAGCTCACAGCAACCTCAAACTCTTGGGCTTACGTGAGTCTCTTGCCTCAGCCACCCAAGTAGCTGGGACCACAGGCGTCCACCATAACGCCTGGCTATTTTTTTATTGTAGTTGTTGTCATTTAGCAGGCCTGGGCCAGGTTCTAACCCACCAGACCCGGTATATGTGGCCAGCGCCCTAACCACTGAGCTACGGGTGCCATGACAGTTTTTTCTTCCCTCTTCCTGGTCAGTGTCCCTGACTCTGGGTTAGCGGCAGAGGGTCTGCAATCTCACTCAAGTCATCGTCGGGCTGTGAAAATACAACTTTTTTAACCTCTAAAACTGGCTTTAATTTGTGATGCTAAGCTCCCAAGCTGTCTTCTGGGAGGTGACTCAAGTAGACACTTTGGGGTACAATCAGGCCAATCAGTGATTTTTGTCAAGTGTACAATCATTAGGTCCCGGTTGAGTTCAAAACCATGTTCAATGCTGGGTGACCGAGCACCCCCATCTGTGCGGCACTGAGGTCAGAGGTCAGGGCGTGGTGCACCGCCAGGCGCCTTGCTGCTTGTGTTGTCAGAGACGCTGCTGTCCTCAGAGTCCGGCCTCCCGGCAGAGGCGATGCCTGGGGAGTGCCCTGTGTCCGGGGTTTCTTCAGTGCTGGGCAGTCCCGGGCATGCGCTCCCCTCCCTCGCTCCCTGCCCTTCCTGGGGGTCTCTGGGGGTTGCACCCCTCCCCCACCCCGTGACCCTGCCCAGGGCCCCGTCGGGGCAGCTGCTCTTCCCTCCACTCTCCTTTCAGGACGAAGGGGGGAAACAAGATGGGCAAACGCTCAGCGCCTCTCCTCTCTTTTCTAAAACTCTTTCTACTGCCCCTTCCCCGGTTTCTCTCCTAGATGAGGGAGACGCTGTGCTCTTTCCAGAAGTCTGCACGCATTGGGAGGGTGGGAGCAGCACTCCGAGCTCACTGCGCTTCGGGAATTCGCCTGTCGCTTGGTTTGGGGGTGTTTTTTGGGGGGGAGGTGGTGACAAGCAAGGGAAAGCCCCAGGGGAGCACACAGGCACCTGTGTCATTCATACCCCATGCAGGGTCTCTGTCATCTTTAGTTCCAATGCGAGAACAGCTGTGAAGAGAGCCCTTCTCCCGGGGGCCACCTGGGTCCTCAGGAATGCAGGGCAGTTACTTGACACAACAGTTTGAGGTTTGCCCTCATTATTATAATAAATCCTGAAAAAAAGAAACAAGAAGATAGTTTTGGTTCTCGCATTCCGAGAAGCTAGCAGAGTCCCCGTGTTCTGGGTTGTCTTGTTTTAGGGAGTTACTCATACTTTTGTGTTTCAAAGCCAAGAAACAGAGCTGCTGCGCACCCAGGAAAAAACCCTCCACCCAGCTAGTTTACTGGGGGTCAAAGTCTGGACAGGACGGGTTAAGGCAGGGCGTCGAGGACGCGGAAGAGGCCAAAGTGACGTTTTGAGACCACCTGAGAAAACAGAAGTTCGTTACCGTCGGAGAACTTGAACAGAACTGATCGTTCAGATGGGGAAATGCCGGCCGCAGGGCCGAGAGGGCCGCGCTCTCAGGCCTGGTGACAGAGCACGGGCCGGCTTGTCCTGGAGGGAATGGGCCTGGCCATCCAGTCACAGTAGAAGAAAGCCAGCTGTACCGAAGGCCAGGTTCCCTCTCTTGTGTGGTCTGTACTGAGCAACTGGGGTCAGTGCCTTCCCCGGGGAAGGGCTTGACTCAGGTTCACGGCTGCTTTTCTCAGCCCTTGAACCCACTCATCTGCCTTTTGATGGCCTTCCTCTGTTCACTAGGGGGTTTTGTCACCTGGGAGAACACCACTTTCCTAATGAGGAGAGCGCAGGTTTAGACAAACAACGATCCAGGTGAACCCGCAGGTCGGAAGAGGAACCCAAAGCGGGGCCGCTGAGCCGGTCAGCCTCCAGCTGCAGCTTCCTTCACAGTTTACTCATGGTCAAGTGTGATATGAAATTTTTAAAGGGAAAATTCCAGAAATAAATAGTTTCAAAGATTAGGTGCTATTCTTTTTTTTTTTTTGAGACAGAGCCTCAAGCTGTCACCCTGGATAGAGTGCCGTGGCATCACAGCTCACAGCAACCTCCAATTCCCGGGCTCAAGAGAGTCTCCTGCCTCTGCCTCCCAAGTAGCTGGGGCTACAGGCGCCCGCCACAACGCCCGGCCATTTTTTGGTTGCAGCCGTCGTTGTTTGGTGGGCCCGGGCTGGATTCGAACCCGCCAGCTCAGGTGTACGTGGCTGGGGTCTTAGCCCGTTGAGCCCCAGGCGCCGAGCCAGATTAGGTGCTATTCTAAGTAATATGATGAAATCCCAAGCTCCATCGTGTCCGGGATGTGAATGGTCCCTTTACCCAGGGTAGCCACTCCCCACCCACCCGTCCTGCACAGGGGAGAACATAGGGAGTGCCGTGCTAGCTGCAGTTTCCGGCAGCCCCTGGGGTCTTGGAACACCTGTGGATGAGGGGCCGCTGGATTAACTCTGTGCTTGCTGATTTTGTTTATCGACTGGATCCCAGGATGCTCAGATGTCACTCACACAATTTCTCAGCGTGCCCGAGGTGCCTCCAGAGGAGATGACAAAAGCAGACGGGCCCGGGGGTGTGAGTGGCTGTTGTGCAGTCCCCAGAGGGTCTGACGAACAAGGTCAGAGGAAGGTTGAGCTCGCTGTCTGCCTGGCTGCTGGAGCTGAAGCATCTGTCTTTTGTCCAAGCGTCGTGGCTCTCAGGCTTGGCTGGAGTCTATGTCGTCAGCCTCTGGCTCCCAGGCCTTTGAACTACCCTCTGGCTGTCCTGGGCCTCTGCTCGCAGTGAGCAGGGAGTAGGACTTCTCTGTCTCCATGATCACATGAGCTGACCCCTTATAATAAATCTCTTCTAGATATACGAGTTCAAATAACTAGGCTCATGACCTCATCCTAGAAAATGTGCAACGCACTTTATGGCTGAACATCACTCCCGTCACCTTTGGGGGCCTCCCCTTGACCATCTGGTGACCATGGTGACACTCAACCCCGAGGCGTGCAGCACAAACCTCTCTGAGACCGCGCAGGTGCGGCAGGGTCTATGCGATCATTCCGTCCATGTCTTGGAGAACCCTGACTAAACAATCTCTCGTCTCCACGGTTATTCAACATCCTTGTATTTCTGTCCCAGGAGACTGTTAGGCTTAGGTCACTCAAGGAGACCAGGGGCCACAGGGTGTGAACCTCTGACTTCCTCTTGCCATCGGCAAACGCTGGGAGGGCTGAGGACCCACCCTGAGCTGACCCACTTGCAGCTCTTGGGGGACTAGAACACCCCTGTCCCCATGGTAGGCATGGCTCTGGGACCTCAGGGATCATGTTCCTCACTCGGGCCACTGAACGCCCCACACTCCTTGCAAACAGTGCTCAGGGTAACACACAGGTCCTCGATGGCTCGTGTGCTGGCCACTCACTCACAAAGGACAAAAATATCTTTAACGTTTTTCTCTCTAGCCAGATGTGGTGGCTCCTGCCTGTAAATCATGGCACTGTGGGAGGCCGAGGTGGTGGATCGCCTGAGCAAGAGCGAGACTCCCATCTCTAGCAATAGCCGTGCATTCTGGCGGGCGCCTATGGGAGCTACTTGGGAGGCTGAGGCAGGAGGATGACTTGAGACTAAGAGTTTGAAGTTGCTGAGAGCTGTGATGGTGCCTGATGACACCGCGGCACCCAAACCAGGGCAACCGAACGAGACTGTTGCAAAAGAAATTCACTCTCAAGTGATGTTAAAATTATTCAGAGCTTTCTTCATTATTCTGAAAGCATCTAAGGCCTGCGAGGCATCTACAAGTCGTAATTAGGAGCACTTTTGGGGCCTAAATAGTCGAATAGTATTAGTTGATAGGACTTCTTTTTTTTTAAACAGGCTCTTTAAAGAGTTGAACTTTCTTTTTTTTTTTTACTATTTTTTGGCCGGGGCTGGCTATGAACCCTCCACCTCTGGTATATGGGGCTGGTGCCCTACTCCTTTGAGCCGCAGGTGCCGCCCCATTGATAGGACTTCTTTTTGTCTAAATAAACTTTATGCAGCTGCTGGGGCCCTGAGCATTTGCGGCTCATGCTTTCTAGCTGAGGGGCTTTAATCTTTCTTTGTATTACGGTTTCTTCACCTATTAAATCGGACTAATGGTGTCTATCCTGACAGGGTTCCTGGGAAGACTGAATGAGATGACCCAGTGACAGCAAAGCACCTGCTCTGGTGCCGACTCTTGGCTTTCAGGGCTGGGCGTCCGTGTGACGTAGGGGTGAGTGAGGCTGACGGATCAGGCTACATTGTGCTGTCGTGGGGATGAGCCAAAATCTTTGGGCAAGTATGTTCACCAATCTAGGAATGAGAATAAAACAAAGTGTGTGTGAACAGAGAACACCTTAAAGATTTAGGTAAATGATCCAAATATAATGGGTCTCTCTCACCTTTTCTCCTCCATGAGAGGGACCCACTTGGAACTCTTTTTGGAAATGCTCTAAGTTTTCTCTTTGTTCTTCCTAAAAAAAAATCTATCTTTGTTAAATGAAATCTCTCTTTGTTACCACAAAAAATATATATATGGTATATAATTAGGATTTTGTGTGTGTTCACGTTAGGATTTAGGGGAGAAACGTTTGAATTTTGGTGCAGTTTACTTCTGAGCAGCAGCCTGTGGGCTACAGGGTTCACCAGATCCTGGGTTTTATTCTGCCCTTGGTTCGCGGCTGGCCGAGTTCAAGTCCATTGAAACCTCCACTGAACAGAGATTGCTAAAGGAAGGGAAGAAGCAAACTGTGGGGGGTTGAGTAGTGTCCCCTCGGAACTCACATGTCGAAGCCCTAACTCTCAACATCTCCGAGTGTATTTGCACCTAAAAGTGTATTTGCAGACAGGACACATAAGGAGGTGATTATGTTCAAGTGAGGGTTTTACGGTGGCCGTCATCCCACTGGTGTCCTCCTAAGAAGAGGACATTTGGGCATCGTAGGAACCCCGGGGCTGTGCAGGCACAGAGGGGCCTGTGAGGGGCAGTGACGGAGCAGCCACCTGCTGGCCAAGTGGAGAGGCCACAGCAGCAACCACACCTACCAGCACCTTGATCCCGGACTTCCAGCCTCCATAACCGTGGAGAAATAAATTTCTGTTTAACTTGTCCAGTCTGCCGTGTTCTGCTGTGACAGCCCCCACAGCGGCGGGAGGTGAGGGGGTCTGGTCACAGCCCTGAGTCTGCAGGTAGACTTCTGTTTACAGAGCAGCAGCTTTTGTCAGGCTGGTAAATCCTTGCAAACCAGCACCTTCTAGGATTCAGGGACAGGATAAACGGTCAGGTAGATAACAGTGACTCCAAGGAGAATAAATCAGCGCCATTTCTGCCAGGAAGCCTGGCCACGCCCCTGCTAGGGGACAAGGGGTCCAGCGTGTCTGAGACCCCCTGTCCACAATTCAATTGATTGGAATTGCTTTCCATTCTTGTGATAGTTCACTAAGAAGAATGTGTTTCAACTCCATCCTTGATTATTACAAAAAATGTGAAGTCACCATCTTTTTTTGTGGCTGAATAGTTTTCCATGGTATCATATACCACAATTTGTTAATCTATTCCTGAGTTGATGGAATAGGTTGTTTACACATCTTGGTGATTGTAAATTGGTGAATGTAAATTTACATTTAGGTTGTTTACACATCTTGGTGATTGTAAATTGAGCTGCAATAAACAATCTAGTGCAAATGTCCTTTTGATAAAATTATTTTTTTTCTTTGGGAAGATGCCTAGTAGTGGGATTGCAGGGCCGCAGCCCGGGAACGTGCAGCATAGTCGCCTTCATTGATCTGCGCTTCAGAGCAGGAGAAGGGTCAGCATGATTTAAGGCCTAGTTTCAAAGAATGAAAGATTGTTTTTCGTCTCTTGCCAGAGAGCAGACGAAGGAAACGGGCTTCACCTGTAAGACCCGGGCTTCGTGTTAGACAGGGAGAGATTTATCAGGCAAGGACACTGAAGACGCTCAGTGAGTTCTTCAGAGAGACGCTTCCCTGTGACAGGGGCAGTCGGGCGGGAGACAGAGAAATGGACTTCCGTGACCTTTGAAGGCGGAGTCCGGCCTTCCGAGTCTGGGATAAACTAAGATGGGAAAATCATGGTTTTGACATCTATCATGTGAATAAATCTGAGCCTCTGCTGGGGTTTCAGGAGAATGAAGATTCCGGAAGTCTGCTCCAGGTTGATCACTCTATCAGGGATTCAGCAGGAAACAGATGGAACATTCAACACAAGGTGACGTGTGAGGCGTTTAATAAAGAAACTATTGACAAGGATGTGGCCGAGATGTGCAGAGTGACAAAGGACAGAGCAGAAGGCCAAAGCTGTCACTACCCCAAAGAAATGAGGAGGGGGCACTTATCAGAAACTGTGAGCAGAGATTCCAGCACAGAGAACCATCTTAGAAGAGCTGGGACCTTCTGTTGGGTGAGGCCAATGGCCAGAGGGAGCCCCGGAGAGAGGGGGTCTTCAAAAAGATCGTAGAAAATGTGTGTGATGCAGCAACTATGCATGCATCTCGAAAATATTTTTTAGACCAATATAAACTCATATTAACTTGGTATAATAAGTCTGAAAGGATTTAGTGTGAGGCACTAAGAAAAATAAGGCAACGGTTTGAAAAGAGCCTCTATCAGAGCAACATGAATTCTAACACGGATTCTGCTAACACTGAAGCAAGAACAAGCATCGAATTTGTGGTGAAGCTTGGAAGAATGATGACAACCTTGATGCTCTTAAGAAAACTTTATGGGAACCATGACTCCGAGAAATGAGCGGTTTACAAATGGAGAACTCTTTCTAAGAAGGCTTGAGATGAAGTGGAGGATGAAGTTCACAGAGGCAGACCATCTACAGCCATTTGTGAGGAAAACATTCTGGTTGTTCATTCTGTAATGGAGGAGGAATGACAAGCGACAGTATAGACAATAACCACCACATCTCAGTTGGTTCAGCTCGTGTCATTCTGACTGAAAAAGTTGAGCAGACTTTCCCCGTGGTGCTCAGCTGACCCGCAGACAACGGCAGAGATTTCAGTGTCAATTTTAAACAAGTGCAGTCAAGATCCTGAAGTATTTCTTTGAAGGACAAGAGATAAAACACAGCTTTACCAGTATGGCGTGAAGACAAAGCACAATCAGAGCAATGGCTACCAAGAGGTGGGCGTGGTCCAGTCAGGACAAAAGTGGACTTCAAGGACCAAGAGCGTGGCAGTGTTTTTGAGGATGCTCATGGCATTTTGCTTGTTAACTTTCTGGAACACCAAAGAACAATAGCACCTACTTCTTAAGAGAATGTCTTTGGGTTTTTTTTTAAGACAGTGTCTCACTTTGTTGCCCTCGGTAGAGTGCTGTGGCGTCACACAGCTCACAGCGACCTCCACCTCCTGGGCTTAGGCGATTCTCTTGCCTCAGCCTCCCGAGTAGCTGGTACTACAGGCGCCCGCCACAACGCCTGGCTATTTTTTTTGTTTTTTTTGTTGCAGTTTGGCCGGGGCTGGGCCCGAACCCGCCACCCTCGGTATATGGGGCCAGCGCCGTACTCACTGAGCCAGAGGCGCCAGCCTTAAGAGGATGTTTTGAGAGAGTCAGTCAAAGCACTAGTGTACAAATTCCCAGGAAAGCATCACCAGAGTCCGCCACCAGGACAATGCTTATTCCACTCATCAAACAAGGGCCGTTTTTCAAGAGTTTCCCCGGAGGTCATTAGGCAGCCACCTTACCATCCTGATTTGGCTCCTACTTCTTCTTGTTTCCTAATTCTAAAAAAATCTATAAAGGGCACCCATTTTTCTTCAGTTGATACAGGCCGTCCCAGGGTTACACACAAGACAGGTTCTATAGTTTTTATTATTAAGTTAAATTTGTATGTAAGTCGGAACAGGTACATTTACCTATTACCTGCAATAGCCTCCACTCTGAAGTACAAGTTGTGTGTCAGTCTGCTGTTTGTAACTTGAGGACTTACTCTCATAGCCTCTGTTCCTAAGTGCGAGTTGTACATAAGTTGGACCGCCTACAATGTAAAAGGACTGCAGTGATGTGGTTAAATTCCCAGGTCTTGAGGGATAGACTAAGTAGCTGGTATCACTGCCTACCAAAATGTCTTGACCTTGATGGAGCTTACATTGAGAAAGAAAGTTTGTAGTTCTAATTTTTACCTTTTAATACCATTTTCCCTGAACATGTTGAAGTCCCCTCATAAATACTGTGATATCTCTCTCCTTCCTCCCACCCATCTACTATTGGGGCTTCCAATCCGCGGATCTCAACAGAAAGGCCCAGGTCCAGGAAGCCCACTGACAGGTTCACACAGGTCAGTGTCTGGAGCAGAGAGCAGTTTGGACAAGGGAGAAGAGCAGGTCTGGAAGGGCTACAAGAACGCTCCTGCCTTCACAGCTCACAGGGCTGTGTGCCCAGCATCCTTCTGCGTACTAAGAAGAGGGCGGCACGCCAGCCTTCTATTTGAAGCCAATCGCAGTTTACACTTGTACTCCACCCCCCAAAACTTTGAGTGTTGACTGGGTGCAGTGGCTCACGCCTGTAATCCCAGCACTCTGGAAGGCTGAGGTGGGATGATTGCTTGAGATCGGAAGTTCAAGACCATCCAGAGCACCCAGAGCAAGAGTGAGACCCTGTCTCTACTAAAAATAGAAAAAACTAGCTGGGCATTGTGGCGGGCTCCTACAGCTCTAGGTACTTGGGAGGCTGAGGTAGGAGGATCACTTGAGTCCAGGAGTTGGAGGTTGCTGTGAGCTATGAGGGCCACTGCACCCTACACAGGGTGACAGAGTGAGACTGTTTCCAAAAAACAGAGACTCTTTATGTTTGCACTTTAAGGTCATACCTAAGTAGTTACTAAGGTAAGGAAGGTAGGGAAGTTACTGAGCCTCTGCCTCAGTAACAGGGACAGGGCTGCTGTCCCTCACAGGCTGTATGTGCACACGTGGAAAGCACAGGAAGGACGCGTTGCAGGAAGGGAGGCTCACTCAGTGCTGCTGGCTGTGATACTTTTACTGTTGTCGTCAGCATGATGCCAACACCTTCCAGCCAGTCTCTCGAACTCTTCCTGATCCTTGAAGACCTAGACTGTGTGTTTCCAGCCTGTGGCTCGCCCTTCCACCTCCTTCTCCCTCCAGCCTAGGTGGTTCCCAAATAACTTGGGACATGGTGTCTTCCTGGTTCTCAGAAGGCCCAGGGCGATTACTTGGTTTGTGTCTGTTTCCTCTGCTGGACCCTGCACTCTCCTGGGGTGATCTCAGATTCATCTCCTTCCCCAGCCCCAAGTTATGGTACTCGAGAGTCATTTAATAATATTTATTGAGTTGTTTTGAATGTCTTTACACAATGAGCATTTGCAGGTCTACAAAAAGAGTGTGGCCCAGGCCCGTGTTCAGAACCCAGGATGGCTGAGGTACAAGTAGCAGGTGAGCTAGAAGCAGGGCCCTAAACCCTAGGGCCCCTAAATTTCCAGCACCACAGCTTCCATAGAGCCTGGCCGGAGAGTTCCTTCTCCTCTACCTGGCAACGGACTCCTGGTCTCCGACACCACACATTCTCAAGGGAAAGAGGATGCCTTGGCAACAATAAGGCACAAATGGACAGACTTATTATTTGAGTTTTCAACCAGAATTATTCATATCATTCCCCTTTAAGGTAGAAGTTGGCTTTATTTTTATTTTTATATTTGGTCAGCAGAAATTGGCAAAGGAAGACAAAATTCTTGGTCATCTAGTAGGCTTTCCCTTAAACTCCACTCTCGCTGAGAAAAAAGCCAGCTAAGGCTGAGTTGGCAGGGGACAGCTCTGAAGAACCCTTCTTTTGGCCCAGGTGTTTAGCTCACACTTTCCAGAGAGTCAGGGCACACACAAGGATGAGTCCCCTGGTCCACCCCATGAACAGTGTGTGGGACAGCCTTGGGATTGCACTGCGAGGTCTGCTTCCAATTTGCTGGTAGAACGTGCTCAGCTTTGTCCCAGGGAAGCAACACACAAGATTCTAGGAAATACTCTCCAGGACAAACGAGCCAGTTTCTTTAGTAGGTCATTGCAAGGGAAGGAGAGGGGTCCCTACAGGGGTAAAAGCTTAGGATGCATAAAATCCACTTAGTGAATGGATCCTTTTTTGGATGGACCATTAAATACATTGTAAGCCACTTGGGATTATTTGAACATTGGTTATTTGATGACATTAAGGAAATATTGTTAATATTTTGAGGTATAAAATGGTATTTTGAATGTTTTATGAAATAACTCATATCTTCCAGAGATACATTCTGGAAATATATGGAGGAAACGATATGATCTCTGAGATTTGCCTCAAAATAATCTGGGGGTGGTCAGGAAGTGGGCAGGGCACAGAAGGGGCATAGACAGAGTGGGAGCGGTCTCCGTCTGGCACCCTGGCTGCCAGATTGTGTTGGACGGTGAATGCATACTCTCTCATTTGTCCATGCACAGTATTTTCCCAGAATAAACAAACTTAATGTGATAGGAGAAATAAATGTGATTTTTATTTGCTGTCCCAGGAGTCCCTATAAGAAGACTTAAATCCCATTACAAGAATGTTACAAAAATGGATCATATGCTGATCCATTAGAGATTGCATTTTTCACTTCTGGAATTGACTTTTTCACTCAGCACAACTTCTTGGAGATTTTTATACAAGTTGTTGAGTGTATCGACAGTTTGTTTCTTTCTGTTGTTGACCAATATAGCATGTCAAGGGTTTACCCAGCTTGTTCAACCACTTCCTTATGGAACGGTATCTGTGTTGTTGATGTTTGGCATTACTACAAATAAAGCTGATGTGAACATTTTTATGCAGGTTTTCTGTGAAAATACATTTTTATTTCCCTGGGTGAATGTCTAAGAGTTCAATTTCTGATTTATGTGTGAGTTATACATGTAGTTTAAAAGAACTAAACAAAATGAACTACCTAACTGTTTTCCAGAGAGACTCTAAAATTCATCTCCATAATGTGAGAATGATCCGGTTTTCCATATTCCCGCCAGCATTTGGCAGCATCATTATTTTATATAGCCCTTCTGATAGGTGTGTAGTGACAGCTCTTGTGGTTTTCATTAGCATTTCCAGAATGCCTAAATGACTAATTACATTAAACAAGCTTTTGTGTGCTCATCTGTATATCCTCTTTGATGAAATGTCTGTTCAAATATTTTCTCATCCACTTTTGATTTAATTTTTGCTGTTCTACTGATACACATAAGTTTGAGAATTCTTTACATATTCTAGATACCAAATGTCAAAAACACAGTGTGCAAATATTTTTCTCCTGGTCAATAGCTTATCTTTTCCTACTATTCGCATGAGCTTCCTCAAACAAAAGCCTTAACAGAGGAATTAGAATGTCATATATTTTCTTTTATAGATTATGCTTTTGGTGTCAATTCAAATAACTTTTTGCCTAAGGCTATATCCAGAAGACCTACTATGATTTTTTCCCTAAATATTTGTGCTTTACATTGTACTCTTAAATTTGTGCATTTCATCTTTATTTATATACTTGGAATAAAATGATGGCTTATAAACTTGATTCTTCAAAATGATCTTATGTACAAAACATGAAGTTCTCTCTCATTTCCAAACAGAATTTAAAACCAGAATTATGAAAAAAGGAAGACTTTGTTGAGCACCTATTACATGCAGGATATGCTAAAATAATAACTTAATAACATAATAGATAATAGATGATTAGCCAGCTCACTTACTAACCCTAACAGTAACTAGTTGCACAGTATTTAGGTGGAAATTCCTACCTTGACATAAATAGAGATTATTAAACATCATAGACCTTAATGGTTATTCATAATTAAATAAAACTACCAGGGACTTCCTGCACTTACCTTAAAAATGTTTGTAATGTAAGATCAACAAATTAAAATTATACTTACGAACTAAATTTAGTAGATGTACTCTTAAATTTATAATCTGTTTTTTGGCTCAGCGCCTATAGTTCAGTGGCTAGGGTGTAAGCCATATATACCAGAGCTGGCAGGTTCGAATCCAGCCCAGGCCTGCCAAACAACAGTGACAACTACAACCAAAAAATAGCGGGGGCAAGAGAATTGCTTAAGCCCAAGATTTGGAGGTTTCTGTGAGCTGTGATACCACAGCAATCCACTCAGGGCAACTGCTTGAGACTCCACCAAAAAAAAAAAAGATTATAATCTGTTTTTAATATTTCTGTATTTTAGAAAACAACTAACCTTTTTGAAATAATTGTTCATAGATGTATTTAAATTAGTTGAGGGATAGAAAAGAATAAGAATCATTATGATTGAGAAAGTAAAATATTCCAATTATGAAATATACAATTAAAATTATAAGAAATAGAATGCTTTTGAAGTTATTCTATTATAAACATGGTTGTAAAACTTAATGTAAATATAAAGAATTGAAATAGAATTTAAAAAGTATAGAGATAATATAGGTAGTCTTTGAGTTACAAACATACAGCTTATGTACAACTCCTCTTACAAATGCAGGCTCATATAGTAAGTCCCTGAGTTACAAACATCTAACTGACAGATGGCTGCTGCTATTACAGTTAATCGCTAACTTACATACAAATTCAACTTTACAGAAAAACCTACAGAATCGGGTGGTGCCTGTGGCTTATCGAGTAGGGCGTCGGCCCCATATACCAAAGGTGGTGGGTTCAAACCTGGCCTCGGCCAAACTGCAAAAACAGAAAAATAGCCGGGAGTTGTGGCGGGCGCCTGTAGTCCTAGCTACTCGGGAGGCTGAGGCAAGAGAATCGCCTAAGCCCAGGAGTATGGAGGTTGCTGTGAGTTGTGTGACGCCACGGCACTCAACTGAGGGTGATAAAGTGACAAAAAAAAACAAAAACAAAAACCCTACAGAATCTATATTTATAGTAACGCAGATACCACCCATGTAGTCTAAACACTTAAAACAAATATTGTGTACGATGTGAAGTTTAGGTAACCATGGTTTTTTCCTCCCTTCCCTACTCTCCAGGGATGTCCAACTTTCCCAGCACTATTTGCTGAAAAAAGTGCCCTTCTTTCCTTAACTTGCTTTTGAATCTTTGTAAAAGGTCTACATTATGGATAAATTTCCTAACAAAGGCATGATCTGCAGAAGAGCTAAAACATTCTGAAAAAGACCAAAATTAAGGAATCTTACAGCACTGTCAAGACTTAATTTATAGGTTTAGTAATCAGGACTGAGGTGTTTGTAGAAGGATAAACATATATTTTAATGAGAGATTATATAACAGAAGCATAAGCTTTCATTTATTTCTGTCCTTAGTTTTTAGAAGCTTAATTATAAAGTATATGGATTTATTTAGGTTTATGCATCCTTTTGGGGATGAACTTAGCTTTTGAATTTGTGATTTTAGATCTTTAACTAAATTTGATAATTTGACTATTATTCACTGTTGTTAAGTAGAATACACTTCTCTTAATCTGCGACTGGAAATTTATAAATATTGATTCTTTTCCTAATGCCCCCTGGGTCCCCAAGCCTAATATTTATTTTATTTATTCTATTTTTCACTCTATTTTCCCTCCCTTTTTCAGACTGGATAAATTATATTTCCTGTGCTGTACTGTAGCTATAGTTCGATCTATATAAATCTCATGTTGAAATTTGATTTCAAATTTAGAGGTGGGTCTTAATAGGGTCATGTGGGTGGATGCCTTTTGAATAGCTTAGTACTCTACCTAGGAGGTTGAGTGAGCTTGAATAAGTTCCTTATTACATCCTGTGAGAGCAGGTTGTTAAAAAGAGTTGGGTACCACCCCAACATCTTCTTGCTTCCTCTTTCACCATGTTATCTCTGCACATACCAGATCGCCTTCATCTTCTGACATGAATAGAAGCAGACTGAGGCTTTCACCAGATGTCCAGTCTTCTGGGCAACTGTCATCTATTCCTTTACAGCAACAAATCTCGACTAATACAGTCTGTCATGATTCTATACTCTATTATCTTCACTTTACAATTGAATCCATCAAGTAACATTTTTATTGTGGTATTTTTTCAGTTTTGCAATTCTATTTGGTATTGTCTTTTTATCTTTTGTTATTTTTATTTCTTCCTGCCCCAATTTTTAAAATTTTATGTGTTTTATACTTTTAAAATTTTATTTATATTTTAAAAATTTTTTATTTATATTTTTAAATTTTTATTTTATTTATATTTTTATTAAACTACGTTTTTGGAGCAATTTTAAGTTCACACCAAAATTAAAAGTAAGATACAGAGATTTTCCATATACACCCAGCCTCCAAACAAGCCTAGGCTCCGTCATTATCAACTTCCCCTCTAAGAGTGGGACATTTGTCACAATTGCTAGACTGACATTGATACAGAGTAGTCACTGAAATCCATAGTTTACAAGTTGGTTAAATCTTAGTGTTAGGCATTCTATGGGTTTGGAAAAATATATAATGGCATGTTCTCATCACCATAGCATCATACAGAATTTTTTACTGTCTTGAAAATTCATTGTACTTCACCTTTTATCTCTCTCTCTTCCTAAAACTGTTAATCAATGATCTCTGAGAGTCTCATAGTTTTGCCATTTCCAGAATGTCATGTAGTTATGATCAGAGTGTATGCAACAATAACTAAGAAAATGCCGTGAAAGCTATGTCAACCAGTTTGATGAAAATATTTCAAACTAAATAAAACCAGCATGTCAATTTTCTTTTCTTTTTTTTCCAACTTTAAGAAAATTGCATTTATTTCTATTTTGATAAGGCACTCTATTTGCTGTAATTGGGTAAATGAGGTGAAGTTTGTTAATGTTCTTATTGTAGAGTTTCTAGAGTTCTTCACAAATATTGGGTAGCAGTACATTATTAAATTACTTTTTGCAAATACATTTTCCTAGACTGTGGCTTGTCTTCTCTTTGTCTTGTCATTGTCTTTTAAAAATCAGAAGTTAGTGATTTTAATGAAGTTCAACCAACCTTTTATTTGTTTTATTTTTATTTTTATTTTTATTTTTTTTTGAGACAGAGGCTCAGTCTGTTGCCCTGGGTAGAGTGTCATGGCATCATTGCTCACAGCAACCTCAAGCTCTTGAACTCAATCAATCCTTTTGCCTCAACCTTCTGTGTTGCTGGGAATACAGGCACCTGCCACAAAGCCCAGCTAGTTTTTCTAGTTTTGGTAGAGACGGGATCTCACTCTTGCTGAGGCTTGTCTGAACTCCTGGAGCTCAAGCAATCCATGTGCCTCAGCCTCCTAAAGTGCTAGGATTACAGGCATAAGCCACCACACCTGGCCGCTAATCAATTTTTCACAGATCTGTCTTTTCCATAGCATCTAAAAAGTTATTTCCATATTCAAGA
The DNA here is from genome assembly GCA_963574655.1 of Perodicticus potto. NCBI lineage: Eukaryota > Metazoa > Chordata > Mammalia > Primates > Lorisidae > Perodicticus > Perodicticus potto. The sequence goes on from CAUYRH010028418.1 coordinate 22,524, forward strand.
TCATCTAGATTTTCTCCCATGGTATATTCTAGAAGTTCTATAATTTTATGTATGGCGTTTAAATCTCTGATCCACTTTGAGTTATATTTTATGGAGAATGTGAGGTCCATGCCTATGTTCCTTTCACTAAATGTTTAGCTGTTCCAGCATGATTTGTTGAAAAGGACATCCTTGCTCTATTTTGCTGACTCTTTTGTCAAAAATCAGTTAACTATATTTACATGGAGGCGTTCTTGGGCATTCTGTTTTCTTGGATTTTCTTATATCCCTATTATCTCACCAAGGTCACACTGTCTTGATTACAATAGATTTATAGTGAGTCTTGAGTCAGGCAGTGTCAGCCTTCTAGATTTGTTCTCTCTCAAATTAGAATCAGTTTTTGATAGCCACAAAATACTTTGTTTAGTATTTGACCATCATTGAACTGACTCTGTAGACGAATTTAAGAACTAACATCTTGGCAATATAGGATCACCCCATCTGTGTACTTATAATTCTTTTTATTTATTTTACTGTTTTTGGCTTCTTTTATCAGAGTTTCATAGTTTTCTTCACATAGAACTTTTATATATTTTACTAGATTTATACCTAAATATTTCATTTGCAAGAGTGCTAATGTAAAAGGTATTTTCCTTTTAATTTCATATTTTACCTACTCCTTGTTGAAGTAAGGAAAACAATTGAGCTTTTCACGTTAACCTTGTGCACTGTAATCTTACCATAATTATTAGTTCCTGAAGATTCTTCTGTTGCTGCTGCAGCTCTTCTTGTTCTTCATGCTTTCAAATGTCAAATGTAGGTAATTTTGTCATCTGTGAAGAAAAATAGTTTTATTCCTTCCTTCTCAATTAGAATAACTTTTATTTCCTATTCTTGCCTTATTGCAATAGCTAGAACTTCCACCATGATGCTGAAAGGAGGGGTGCGAAGAGACATCCTTGCCTTCCTTGATTTTATCAGGAGAATTATCAGTTTGCAATGAATCAGTATGACATTAAATATAATTTTTATGTAAATACTCTTTATCAAATCAAGAAAGTTTTCCTTTTGTCCTAATATACTGAAAGTTATTAACAGGAACCTGTGTTGCATTTAGCCATAGTCCTGTGGATGTGATGGACTCCATTAATTGCCTTCCCAAGGCTGAACCAGCCTTCTATTACTGAATGGAATCAATACTGACCTTTTCATACTAATCTGGAATCAACTTCTAATCTTTTGTTGAGTATTTTTCCATTTATAGTTATGAAAAACATTGATCTATAGTTTTGTTTTCTTGTAATGTCTGTCTGGCTTTTATTTTTGTGTGACACTTGTATCTTAAAATGCTTTAGAAAAAATCCCTGTGCTTCTGTCTTCCAGAAGAGATTGCAGAGAGTAGGCATTATTTCTTCTTTAAATGTTTGCTGTAATTTTCCAATGAGCCCTTGTGGGCCTTTTGATTTTGAAAAGTTGATAATTATTGAAACATTTTTTTCTAATGAATATAAGCCTATTTAGATTTCCTAATTTTTCTTCTTTGAATTTTAGCAAATTTGGATTTCAAGGAATTTTGTCTAGATTATCTAGTTTGTGGACAGAGAGTTGTTCATAGGATTTATGTATCATTTTAATATCTATGGGATCTGTAGTGATGCCCCTTTCTTTTGTTTCTGATATCAGTAGTTTGTAGCCACTCTCCTTTTTTCTTAGTTAGCCTGGCAAGAGACTTCACAATATTATTGTTATTTCAATGAACTGGTTTTTCATTTTATTGATTTCATTTATTGACTTGTTTTCAATTTCATCTCTAATTTGTATTTCTTTTTTTTCTACTTACTTAGTTTAAGTTGCTCTTCTTTTTCTAATTTGCTAAGATGGAAGCATTGAGAATTGATGTTAAATTTTCTCCTGATAGATGCATTTATTTCTATATTTTTCCAAGCACTGATTTCATTGCATTCTACAAATGAAGTTGTGTTTTCATTTCCATTTAGTTCTACATAATTTTTAATTTCTTTTGAGAGTTCTTATTTGTCATTTTGAAAGGTGTGGTTTAATGTCTGTGCATTTTGGGATTTTTTCATTTACCTCTTTGTTATTAAGTTCTAGTGTAATTCCATTGTGATCCATGAGGAAATATTATATGATTTCTATCATTTTAAATTTGTTAAGATGTGTCTTATGGCACATAATATGGTTTATCATTGTTAATGTTTCACATGAGTTTGAGAAGCAGATGTTTTCTGCTTCTGTTGGAGGAAATCATTTATAGATTTTTTTTTTTTTTTTTTTTTTTTTTAGAGACAGAATCTCATACCATTGCCCTCAGTAGAGTGTTGTAGTGTCACAGCTCACAGCAACCTCCAATTCCTGGGCTTAGATGATTCTCTTGCTTCAGCCTCCCGAGTGGCTGGGACTACAGGAGCCCACCACAATGCCCAGGTATTTTTTTGTTTCAGTTTGGCCAGGGCCAGGTTTGAACCTGCCACCCTCAGTAGATGGGGCTGGCACACTACTCACTGAGCCACCGGCGCCACCCTATAGATGTTTATTATACTCACATGTGGAGGGTTTTGTTGAGTTCAACTATGTCCTTCCTGATTTCCTGTCTGCAAATTCCATTCATTTCTAATATCGGGGTTTGGAAGTTTCAAAATATGATAGTGGATTCATCTATTTTTCTTTATGGCTTTATCAATTTTTAACCTCATATAGTTTGATACTTTGTTGTTAGGCATCTAGATGCTTAGATACAGGTGGTAGAGATTCAGTAATACAAAAATCACATCAAACTTGTTCAAATGTTACATTAAAGCAGAATCATATCAAGGTTCAAGTGTGACAGTACCTCTGGAAGTGGTAAGAGATTATAGAAGAGAAATCACTAACTCCATCAGACTTTTATATATAGGAAGAGAAAGGACTTGTTTTGTAAGGAATGTAGTGACTCAGGCAAGAGACATGGGTAGGTGGAGGCACTGTGCTCTACCCTTTCTTTATCTTTGAACCATCTTTCCAGAAAACTGCACATCCTCACAAAGTCGGGCTTTGGAAAATTATGCTGATAATCAGAAATGCAAAAAACATGACTTCTCTCATTTCATATTTTATCTTACAGGATGAACAGAGAGCATTTGGATGAGAGATTTCTGTTGGATTAATTCCTGACCTTTAGCCACAGTTATACCAGGGCCTGACTATAACCTGTGGTTAGTTTAAATTTGTTATTTTTTTTTTTTTTGAGACAGAGGCTCAAGCTGTTACCTTGGATAGAGTACTGTGGCATCACAGCTCACAGCAACCTCCAATTCTTGGGCTCAAGCAAGTCTCCTGCCTCCACCTCCCAAGTAGCTGGGACCACAGGCGTCTGCCACAACGCCTGGCCATTTTTTGGTTGCAGCTGCCATTGTTGTTTGGCAGGCCCAGGCTGGGTTTGATTCGAACCCACCAGCTCAGGTGTACGTGGCTGGCGCCTTAGCCCGTTGAGCCATAGGCGCCGAGCCTGGTTAGTTTAAATTTGTTACCCAACACTCTAATCTCAAATAGTTTCATAAGAGAAACCCAGTGTGCTCTGCAGAAAGTTGTTCGATTAATGAACAATTATTTTCCTTTTGATTAGGATACTATACTATATAATTAGCTAAGTCTTATGACCCTTTTCTCAATTTGTCAGATAACTCTTATGTTAAAGATCAATAGGGGAAAAAAGATAGAAAAATCATTAGTCAAAAGCAAAAGTGGAAACAATGGATATTGACCTTCTGGGAATTAAGCTTTACAACCTTCACTGATGGTAATTGCTTTGCATAAACTTTTGGGAATATATAAAGGGGATTAGTGGCCCCAACCTGTGCCTTCCCATGCATATATATACAATCACACAGAAAGGGACTAAGGGACATACACAAAGGTGTTGGAAGTAATTATCTCTGGGTGAATGAAATTGGAGCGTATTTCTCATTTAATATTTTTATTTATCATTTTCCATTTTTGGTACATGTCTTTAAATAAAGTGTCATGGCAGAGTCTTTTACTTGTAGATTCTTTATTCCCCCAGATACATCAAAAGGTTAAGATCATACAGTGATTAACATGCAAGCCACTGTGGTCAACAGAGCTGTAAACCTTGCCCCTGTTACTAGTAACTTAGGTGACCTCAGGCAGAGAACCATATTCTGTATCAGTTTTCTTATATACAAATTGGGGATTGTAATGATACTGTTGAATGGGGAATTGTTATGATACTGTTGTGTGGAGACTAAGTGGAATAATGTACATACCCTCTATAACAGGGAGTTAATGCATTGTAGGTGTTACTATTTTCATTATTGTTGTCACAGCCGTGTTTAGAAACAAGTGAATTATATTTGAATACCAGGGCATTTAACAATAAGTCCTGGGAGCACTAAAAGCCCTTCCTAACTCCCAAGTCCCCTCATTCACTGCTATAGTCTCATTAATTACTAGCATTAGCATAATCAAGAAGCCCCAAGATAGTTTGGGGATTTGCAAGGAGACCCCTTGAGTCTCTGAACTGCAGTTCATCATCATCAGTAATGGGCTAAGTGATTGAGTTCTCAGGTTTCTTACCAGTGTAAAATTTTTGCATCTACATTTATCCCTACTTACGTTAAAACAAGAAAGCCACAATTATGAAAGGTGAAAATAGTTAAAGATGAAATCAAGAAATCTATTTATTTTCTTAGAGCAGCTATAAGCCAGAAAGAGCTTATATGTATGTGGAAAGCCAAGAGCTCACTCTCATATAATAAAAACATTCCCCAGCTACCTCCACACAGATACCCATACATCCTAGGCAGAAATATTATGATTCGAATAACATACCTGAAATAATTATTGAGGATCCATGCCTCAAGATAAAAATTATATTTTGCATTTAGTTTTATATGTGCCAGATATTGCAGGGTTCACACTTTCTTGAAATAAACAGAACTTTGACTAGCGTTTCAGAGTTTGCATAGCATAGTCAAAAGTCACAGATTTCATACTGATGCCAGGCATAGACAATTGCATTGTTTTGTCTGACTAAACACACAAAAGTTTCTGTTTGAGGAATACATATAGGTATGTGATAAATTACCTGTCTTGTGAAATACGTTTGTGATAAATTATCTATTCTGAATCACTATTAAGTTTAGATGCCAAAATACTTTTAAGACAGTGGTCAGATATAATAAAAATAGAAGTTATAAAAAAAATAGAAGTTATATTTGGATATCAAGAGCTAAGACCTGGATAAATTGTTTATTATTTGCATTCATTACATTAAGTTATTTGGATTTTCCGAACCTATTTTTTTCTCTCTAGTAGATGCGATGATGCAAAAAATTCAAGGCTGTGGCGTTAAAATAAAAGAATATGTACAGAACCCTTATATAGGTGTTGGTACGTAAATGCACATTTTCTTCCCATTTCCATTAATTTCTAATATATCACAGACTTAAGGGTAATTGCGAATACATATAAATATGTATGTGTACATACTACACAGGTAAATACTTTCCTGGATTGTTATTTAATAGCTCTCCAAAATATCCTTAAGAAGCCCCAAGATGCAGTAACTGTGACTTGCAAGAAGATTTCTAAACTTTCAAAAGTTTAGAAACAATAGTAGATTTTGAGTTCAGAGAAAGTAAATTTATCTGAAATATATGAAATTGCTGGCTTTAAGGTTTAAAAAGTTGACAATGAGTAGTTTAATATGGTTTAATCTGTTAAGCCTCATAGCCTTTATTGCCCGTGGTCAGCTAAATCTATAAAGTGGATTAGAAACAATCACTGGTTCCTGAAGAGTGAACAAGATCTACATGGACAGACGCAAAGAGATCATCTCGGGAACACTGTTGTGCTACGGTGGGAGCAAAACTACTCAGAGCCGAACAAGCCAATTCCAGCACAACTGTTTTTCTCCCTGACAGAGAAAAAAGTCTGCCCTCCCTGGTAAGCTCATATATGCAAATTCCACAGGAGAAAATGACTTGCATAATTATCAGTAGTGTCTTTAATTACTTTTATTCATTCTAGTTCAGGTGTAATCAGCTCTTGGAATTTTTGATATGACAGTATAGTCACCAAAGCTCACGTTCTTCATGAATAGTCTTTCTATTCCCTGGGAAGGCATTTTACATGGTGAGAGCCTGACACCTCATTCCAATCAAGTAGTTCACTGCAATTTCCAAGTTGTAAGGTACGTGCTCAAGCATCAAAGTAGGGCTATTCTCTGATTCTCTTATGCTGCCAGCAGAATCTTACACAGAAAATTATTTGGTGCACAATATGATTTCTCCAATGTGTTAAGAAAAAACAATAAGACACCTTAGAGACCAATGCCAACACCTGTAGTTAATAAGAAAATCTACCAGGAGCAAGAGAATACTATGCTGATGACCTGCTTTGTCCCAATGAATGTGATAATGGGTATGAGCTCAGGAATACTAATGTCAGAACCACTTTTGTCACTTGGTAGTTACAGACCTTGGGCTATTTGCCTTAATTCATTTTTGCTGTGGTTTTCTAGACTATAAAATGGATCTGCTATACGTAATGAATGTGTTCATTGCGAGCCACAAATGTGATTACATGAATAAAACGCTTTTAAAATGTCCAAGTTAAGACCCAAAATTAATATAAGTAACCACTATGTGTCAGACATCTTGAGGTGTATTCGATGTAGACACATTAAAACCAAAAGAGATTTAAATCAAAAGAAAGGCAATAAGTAACCATGTAAATCAAAGGTTAAAACTAAGAAAATCAGGATTTTCTCTGTAGTACAGATGTCAATAACATTTACAAGCATATTGTAATGAAAATATTCAATAATGATGTCACCGAAATATTGCAAAATTATTATATTGTAAAAATAGAGGAAGAAAATGTTAAAAGCTTTAGCATGTTCATGAGGAAGGGTAAACAAGGAATCTAAATCCTTATTTAACATGAAGTAAAGTCAACACGTAATGTCCACATTTGAAAAATCAGTAATGGTACTGTGCATAGCATTTTGAAACAGGGAAGCAAATAGAAAGATTCAAAAGAACTGTGTGAGTGGAAAGTGGTTGTTTCTGAGTGCTGAAGACTGGGATTGGGGATGATAAGGAATATGATTACTACTTGTCCATTCTAAATCTACTTGTTCTATTTTTTGTTGTGTCAGAAAATACAACCTAAGATTCAATATACATTAAAGTAATTTTTTTAAAAAGTGAAAATCTCTCTGTGACAATGAAGTTAGGAAAGCAAGTTACCTTTGGAGAATGAGGCAATGGCTTGTAGGATTTTGAGGTGAAGGCAATAGTCTATTTCATGGTCTGGATGGTAGATGCAATGGAACACCCACATGTCAACCACAGACTTAAGGTTTGTGCATCTTTTTAAATATATTTTATACTGTGATTAAAAATCATTTAAGAGAGGATAAATTCTTTAATGCCATTCTAGCAATATGGAGGTAGAATAAAATGTATTCTTAACTGGATAAGAATTAACTTGTAATAAAGACTCTGTATCCAAAAATTACTTAGTTAACTAAGTAATTAAAAACTTATAAAAACTTTGGGAAGTAGTTGATGGTAATCATGTGTCATGATGACACAAACTTAGAAGAAGCAAACACATAGGATGATATAATAAAATCATAATACAAGAAAATCTTGGTAAACTGGGATCCAATATTTGGGGTTCAATATATTTTAAATCACCTTTAATATAAATAAATAGGAAGTATGAACTTGATTCAAAACAAGCTAAACTAATTGGGGCAAAGAGAGATATAGGCAGAAAGGAATACTGCCTTAGATTAGGTTCTCTGGAAACGCAAAATAAGATCAAGTCTCTTCCCCACTGACACACACCCACCCACACAAACACACTCAATTGAGGTCTGATCTTTATTAAGCCAAGACTTTAAAAATGCACCAAGAAAAGCACGGCCCACAAAATGTGATATATGTCATGGACTGTGCTCTTCATAGAAGTTGAGAATTGTGCATTTAAAGAAAAATACAGGGTGCACAGGAAAAAGGGCCGGGGGAATAGGTGAGCAGTGAGATAATTAATGGTGTTCTTGTGAATTTCTATTTGGTGCCCAGTAAACCCTTGTAGTGTTTTATCTGCATCATTAAAAGGTACGTGTGTCTGGTGAATACTTAGGAAATCATTACGTTTAACCATCATCAGAAAATTCTCTGAGAGAAGCCTATTGCTCTCTTTGTGAAACCATAAGTCACTTGGCTGCTTTTTTCAAGTTAAGAAAAGCTTTTCTCTTACCCATGTAAATGTAAAGGAAAAATTCAATGTCATGTGTGTACTCTTTACTCTGGACTAGAAAATCTAGTAACTTCCTTTGAAAACATTTCACATCATGTCTTGTGTGAGACATTCAAATTGCTTTTTAGTTATGATTGCACATTTGAGAGCACCAGCTCCAAAGGTGGAACAGTTTATTCCTATTTTTAAAAGGCAACAAGGTTAATAACTCTTTGGAGAGTTGGAAAGAGAAGGTTCGTTGCTGGAGTCATCTTGGTACATGTAATAGCAACCACCAAATGGTTTCATCGCAGAGTGTATATTGAAGTTTATTGATGGCTTGAGATAGCTTCAGTTGTTAGAGTCTTAGTTTACTTGTAAACAATGAGCCCAGAAATGAAAGGGGAAATTGAAGAGGCAGGCAACTTAGGCAGTTTATTTTTATTTCTTTGTAAGATTTCTTTCTGAATTGTGCATTTCTGTATGCTAGAATCTCAACATGATTTTGAGAATATGTTTGGCAGAAATGTTGGTCGTATAAAAGTGCTTATATATTATGTATTATTCAATACTCTATCTGTCATCATATAATTTTATTTTGTCCTTTTATATACAGATCATCTCATCAAGTCTCTGCTGATAATTACATACCTGAAGTTCAAGTCCTCTTTCCTGAATTTCAGACCTACCTATGGAACTGATCACATAATTTGTGGATGGATAATAGGTCTCTCAAAATTATTCAAAACCGAGTGACTAACATTCTCTCTATGCCAGTTTTGCTTCTCTTACAGATTTTTCCACCTGGTTAACTGCAACCTCCTTCTTCTTATTGTACAAGTCCAAATCCTGGAGTCATCCTTAATACTTCTTTTACTCAGACCTCAAATTGTGTCTTTAAATAAATCCTACCAGTTATACTTTTAAAATCTATTTGTATTTCAACTACTCTCACCACTTCCACTTCCTTAACAGTTCAAACCACCAGCATTCTTCCCTCAAAGCTTTTAACAGCTTTGTAACTTGGTGTCTTAATTCAATTTTACCTACCAAGTCACTCTTTACATAGTAGCCAGAGTCTGTTAAAATGTGGCACTATATTATTCCTGACCTTGAACCCTCCAGTGCCTTTCTCTCGCTCTTAAAATAAAATTCAAAGTCTTATATGATGTGCAAGACTCTTATTAATCTGGCTCCATCACTGATCGTTTGAATTTTCTGGTTCTGTTCACACTTCATCCCACTGTTTTCTGTGCACACTTGAATCTTCCATGTAAGAGGCAAACCTCTGCTTCAGAGCCATTTGCCTGGAGGCTTCAATCTGCCTGGGGAAAGCACTTTCTGGACACTTACATGACCTCACCCCTCAGGTACTTTATACCCTCACTTGAGGCCTTCCACTGTCTGAGTTAAAATTAGAACCCATATTCTTATGCCCTCCATCTCCCCTTCCTGCTTTATGCCTGCTCTTGGCGCTTAATATTACCCATGGCACTTACGTATTTTTTAGGTATTTTTCTTATATATTTTATTGCGCACTAGAATGAGAATAAGCACAGTGTCCTTTTGTCAATGATCTAGTACATGGCAATCACTCAATAAACATTTATTGAATAAACAAAAGGCCATGCATTTTATACTTAATAGAATGACTGAGAATTATGCAAAACGGGTTAATTATATTTTTTTAAATTCTCATTATAATTTTATTTTAATTGTTTTTTCTTTTTTTTTTTTTGCTATTTGTATTTCTTTTTTTTTTTTTTATTAAATCACAGCTGCGTACATTAGTGCAATCAAGGGGTACAATGTGCTGGTTTCATATACGATCAGAAATGTTTTCATCAAACTGTTTAACAGCCTTCATGGCATTTTCTTTCTTTTTTTTTTTTCCAGTTTTAAGACAGAATTTATTTACAGAAAAGAATACAGAAAACACCAAAGCTCCTGGTAGAGAGAGAGAACTCAAGTGGGGAGAGAAAAATTCTCTCCGTTTCTCTCCCAGTCTTTCCCTGTCTCCCCTTTTAGGCTTTTAGTCTCAGGGTATATATTGGGTTCCTTGGCCAGGAAATGAATGAACACAGTCCCTTCTGCCGGGGACGAGGTGAATGAATGTGTCAATGAATGAACACAGTCCCTTCCGCCGGGGCAAAGTGAATGAATGTATCAATGAATGGACACAGTCCATTCATGGAATTGAGGCTTAGGAAATTCACATGAAATTGACCTAGGCACAGGAAATGGGGGTTCCACATTTAGTCCTAAGTGTAAAATGAAGGAGACACCAAGGCACAAGTGTCTCCTCGGCAGTTGTCCAGCCTTTTTGGCTATTGGAGCCTCTTGTGGGCATTGGAGTTCTCCTTCCTTCCCTGTCATCCAGCCCGCTGGCTCTTCATCTGGCTGCCACAGCACCAATACCGCCAAGGAGGAGGCGGCAGATCCGCCAGCTCCACTAAGCTGGCTAGGGTGCCAAATGTCCTGCATCAATTCTCCCTCTCTGAGTAGAAACTCTAACTGCTGTTAGGGAAAAAGGGAGAAGACTCGATCTAACTGCTTCCTGCTGAATCGGGCAATGATAGAAGGGGGCAGTTAGGGTTTCTCCAGAGGGAGAGTGATACAGGGATTCATGGACTGGAACCATCTTTATTGTGTGTGGCTTGATGACATTTCTGGAAAACATAAATCTGATTAGTAGAATCAGTAATAGGCAAAGGTAGGACAGCGTCAGGTCAGAAGCACTTATTCAGTAATGTTAAAAGAAAACCATATTAGGATTTTTCTTGCTGTTTCCTAAATGATAACTTCAAACTTTCTTTTGACTCACAAGTGTAGGTGGTCTGTGGTTGGCTGTCTTCGTTGTCTGCCTCCATTGAAGATGGAGGGTTCCAGGATTTTGCTCGTGAATGATGTATGCAGGAATCGACTCCTATAACTTTAGCTGCTGTAGAAGAAGACAAGATAACAGGAAAGGGAACTTCCCAAGTTGGGGCTAGGGAACGTGAATTAGAGGGATGAGTTTTGATCATGACTAGATCTCCAGGAGGGAAAAGTTCCTGTTTTAGTTAGTATGTCCCTGCCCAAAAGGGGAGCAGGACTTTCAGGCATGATTAGGGAGGCATGAGAGAACAGCAAGTCATCCCAATTGCAGCTTAAAGGCTGGGAGAAAAAATTGGTATCTGGCTGTCCAGACACCCCCTGTATAGTTATGGATTTGGGAGAAAAAAGACCAGGGTTAGACAGAAGCACAGAAAAGGTTGTTCCAGTGTCCAAAAAAATTTTATATCCTGGC
>CAUYRH010028419.1:0-24570 GCA_963574655.1 Perodicticus potto
AAAAAAAAAAAAAAAAAAAAAAGGAATTAGCCAGTCTGAGGAACAAAGAGGAAAAAGAATGAAGAAAACTGAACATATCCCAAGACCATGTAGGAAACCACCACATAGGAAATATATATGACAGGAGGCCCTGAATGACTAGAGACAGAGGCAGAAAAGATATCTGAAGAAACGAAGGCTGGAAACTTCCAAAATTTGATGCAAATCATGAGTCTGCACAGCTAAGACGCACCAGGAACTCCTAGCATGAGAAACTCAAAATGGTCCATAACTAGACACAGTTACAATCACACTGTTAAAAGGCAAAGATGTGAAGAAAATTTTGAAAGTGGCAAGAGAGATAAGATTCCTTACACATGAGGGATCCTCAAAGAAATTAATAGCTAATTGCTAATCAGAAACCATGGAGGCTAGAGGCAGAGGGATGATGTATTTAAAGCACTAAATTGAAACAAAACTATCAAGAAAACTACTCCTCAAAAATGAAGGCACAGCTAAGACATTCCCAGATAAAGAAGAGCTAAGGGTGGGCGGCGCCTGTGGCTCAAAGGAGTAAGGCGCCGGCCCCATATGCCGGAGGTGGCGGGATCAAACCCAGCCCCGGCCAAAAACTGCAAAAAAAGAAGAAGAGTTAGGGGAGCATATGACTAAGAGACCCGAGTAACAGAAAACGCTGAAGGAAGTCCTGCAGGCTGAAATGAAAGGATGGTAGACAGTAACTGATCCTGGGTTAAAAATAAATAAATAAATAAAGAGCTACACAGGTAAATATAAAAGAGAGAATTACTGTGTTTTTGGGTTGTAACTCTTGGTTTCTTATATGATTTCAAAGACAAATGTTAATGGGCACCCAATGTTTAAAGATTTAATATGTAAGAATAACTACACGAAAAGGGAATGGAACTGATAGGGGCACAGTTAATATATGCTACTTGGGATCAAGTCAAATTAGAGGGTCAGAAATTTAGAACATTAATTGTAACCCCCATGGTAAACATTTAAAAATAACTAAAAAGCATACAGAAAAGGCAAAGAAGAAAGGAAAATAGTACACGAGGAATAAGTCAGCCCGATACAAAAGAATTATTGAAATAACTGGAAAAAAAGATAGAAACATAGAAAAACATGGAAAACGTAGAAAACAAATAATAAAATGGTAGAAGTCCTCTATGAATTGTAATCATTTAACATCTAAATAGTTGAAAAAACAATTTGAAGCCAGTCTGGCAGAATACATTTTCTCTAAAAAACAAACAAACCAAAAAAGCCCCCCAAATCATCCAACTATATAGTGCTTACTTTAGACCCCCAAACACAAAAATATTAAAGGAACAGGACAGAAAAAGACATTTCACGCAAAGAATAACCAAAGAAGAACTGGCATGACTATACTAATATCATCAATATAGATATTAAGTCAAAAACTGTAAGAAACCAGGCTCGGCACCTGTGGCTCAACAGACTAAGGCACCAGCCACGTACACCCGAGCTGGCAGGTTCGAATCCAGCCCGGGACCCGCCAAACAACGAGGGCTGCAACCAAAAAATGGCTGGGCATTGTGGCGGGCGCCTGTAGTCCCAGCTACTTGGGAGGCAGAGGCAAGAGACTCGTTTGAGCCCAGGAGTTGGAGGTTGCTGTGAGCTGTGATGCCGCAGCACTCTATCCAGGGTGACAGCTTGAGGCTCTGTCTCAAAAAAAAAAAAACAAAAAACTGTAGGAAACCAAAACAGGGACATAGTATATTAATTAAAGAGGTATATATTTAATTTATTATATATTAATCTTTATTATTTATATAGCTAAATCCCTTTCCATGCCCTTTCCACCCAGGTGTTCCATTATTGAGCTATACAGGTATTTCTTGTAACTCTCACTCCTAACCATAGGCTATATGGGCTGCAACAATTTGCACAACATAATTAACAAGCTTTAAGTAATGAACATTACTGAAAACACATTAGAAACACAAAGCATTACTTTTTTTTTTTTTTTTGAGACAGAGTCTCACTTGGTCAACCTTGGTAGAGTGCTGTGGCATCTTAGCTCACTACAACCTCAAACTCTTGGGCTCAAGGGATCTCTTGCCTCAGCCTTGCAATTAGCTGTGACTACAGGTGCCTGCCACAACACCCAGCTATTTTTTAGAGATGGGGGGGTGTCTTGCTCTGGCTCAAGCTGGTCTTGAACCTGTGAGCTCAAGCAATTCTCCCGCCTCAGCCTCCCAAGTGCGGGAATTACGAGCGGGAGCCACCACACCTGGCCAGAATTTGCTTACTTTTAAAGGACAGTTGGAATGTATAAAAAATTGCCCACAATTAGACAAAGAGTACATGTAACAGTTAACAACATGTTAACTGATTCTATATGATCCATTTTATCTCAAAGAATTTTTTAAAAATCAAAGACCAGCAACAAAAAAGAATAGTTCAAATATCGAAAATTTTTAAAAAATTACTCATTTGGGTGCCACCTGTGGCTCAATGAGTAGAGTGGTTGCCCCATATACCAGAGGTGGCAGGTTCAAACCTGACCCCTGCCAAAAAAAAAAAAAAATTACTCATTTGCAATTATGAATCAACAACAAATCAAAAAAGATATTAGGAAATATATAGAATTGAACATAAACATGCTACACATTAGAACTTGAGGTATGTTGAGTAAAATTGTAAATAGAAATATATTGCATTAAATCAGTGGTTCTCAACCTTCATGATGCCATGAACCTTTAATACAGTCCAAAGGGGTTACGAACCACAGGTTGAGAACCACTGCCTTAAATGAACTAGAAATTAAAAATCAATTGACTAAATTATCTACTCAAAAAATAAGAAGAACCACTGAATAATCCAAAGGAAGTAAAAAGAAAGAAAATAGAAAGTAATTACGTCAAATAAAGGAAACAATAAAGACCAACACAACAGGAAGGAAGGAAGTTCCTTTCGTTCATTCATTCCTGGAATGATTAGCTCTACAAGAAAAACAGAAACAAACAAAAATAGTGAAGGCAAAATAATTTTGAGTACAAAATACAATGAGCCATAAGAGAACACTAAGAAACATTTTATGCTAATAATAAATCATAAAACAGATGAAATGCCTCCTAGAAAATACAAGTTACCAAATCTAATTTCAAAAGAACAGAAAACCTGAACATACTTTTAATGAGACAAAATCTCTAGTTAAAAATCCACTCACAAAAAACGCCAGGCCCACAGCCTTTCACACATGGATTCTTCCAATCTTCAAAATGTTTAATCTTCATATAATATGGCAAAAGTTTCCCAATGCATTTATAAGGCTGGAATGCTTTCTATTTCCTGAACAAGTCAACAACACAAGTTACATATTCTGGGCAAAGACACATGTCGCAGAGGAGGCCAATGGCCCCAGAACGGAGGGCTGGAACCCTAGCATTGAAAGGGGTGTCTGCACAGGCAGGCAGTCCAGAACCCCAGGGGTAAGCTAGGAGAGCAGACGGGTGGGGGGAGCTGTTCAAATATAGGGGCTGTTTTTCACTGTCGGACAAGTCATCCACAAATGCATAGAGGGAAAAAAACAAAACGCTGCAGTGTTGGGTTGCAAGTGGCAGTATCAGTACAACCTCATAGTCTTCAGTACTGAAGATGATTGATAGATTACTAAGTAGATATCCCCTAACTTTGTCACCTAGAGGAATACAAGCAATGATACCTCTAGGAGGCAGGAGCAAACCTAGCAACCTCGCTTCTCTCTTCACCATAAGGAACCAGAGTTCTTTGGGAAAATGATCAATTCCAGGTCTGGCCCAGGGAGAGTTCAAGCTCATGTTTAATGATCTTTTTGTTCCATGAAGAAAAGAAGTGCTCAAAAAATGAAGCAGACATGTTAATGACACGAAATTTACAGGGACAAATCAGGGACAATTTGAGGATCAAAATATGTAATGTGGCTCAGCACCTGTGGCTCAAGTGGCTAAGGCGCCATACACATACACCTGAGCCGGCGGGTTTGAATCCAGCCCAGGCCTGCCAAACAACAACAGCTGCAACCAAAAAATAGCCAGGCGTTGTGGTGGGCGCCTGTAGTCCCATCTACTCGGGAGGTAGACACAGGAGACTCACTTAAGCCCAGGAGTTGGAGGTTGCTGTGAGCTGTGATGTCACAGCACTGTACCCAGGGGGACAGCTTGAGGCTCTGTCCCCCCACCAAAAGTAATGAAAATAAAAGTCTGACTGTATCTCCATACATTACTTACTATAAAGAAAAAGAGTTGGTAGTAGAGAGGCTTGGCAAAAATAGATAAATAAACCCAAATTCACAACAACCCCCCAAAACAAAACAAAAAATCCTTAACCAAAAAGATCAAAGTTATAAAATAACAAGATAAATTTAAAGTTTGTGCCACCTGGTAGGATCCAAACAGAATAGCACAGCAATGTTTCTATTACAGCCAAAGAAGCACATTCAAATGTGATCATGAACAAATGACAAATCCCTGCTGAGACAAGTTTTACCAAAAAAAAAAAAGCCTGTATTCTTTAAGGGTCAACATTGTGAAGGTCAAGGAAGGAAGACTGAGAACTGCCTACAGGGCACTAAAGAAGAAACACTGTAACTAAAAGAACTCAGATAGCTCAGAGAATAAAATTTTCAGCACTCTGCTTGCAACTTTTATGTAAATTTGAGATTATTTCTAAATAAATAAATTAGGATAATTTCAAAGTCAAATAATGGCAATATAACATAGTACAATTATAGACTAATCCCTACTTAGGTCAAAAGACAATATACAAATTACAAAATTTGAGCTATATCTATGTGTTTTTTAATTCATTAATTAATTCATTAATAAGAAATGTTTGTCCCAGAAATACAATAATGGCTAGACATCAGGAAAATCAGTGTTATTACAGCAAACTATATAGCTCCCCAATGACATATTTACAGTTTAAAAAATTAACCTTATTAGTAGATGAATAAAGAGCATGTGACAAACTTATAGTTTTTCTAAACATCTCTCAGCAAGGTAGAAGTTAAATGACTCAATAAAAAATATCTATGGAAAAAAAATCCTAACAACTAACATCACACTTGATGGCAAAACTTTAAAAATTATTCCTTTTAAAATCAAGAATAAGGAATCAGAAACATTATTGAGGCCTACTGTAACCACTTCTTTTCAATAACACACTGTATATCCAGCCAATGCAAAAAATATAAAACTAAAAGATACAAGAATTGGAAAAGAAAGAAAAACTTACATTATGATGCTACAGATTTTTAATAGGGATAGTATGGCAAATGGATAGCAAATAAACCAATTTGGTCCTAGCCATAAATGTACTTATATGTGGGACATTACTATATATAAAACACAGTGTTATAAATCAGAGTGGAAAGAATAAACTGTGAAATACTGGTGTTAGGCTATCCATATATTAAAAATATGAAAATGATATCTATACTTCACATCATACACAAAGAACATTATGAAGATCAAAACTCTAAACACAAAAAAACTGGAAGATATCTTTACAATGTTAGAATTAGGAAGAATTTTCTAAAGCACTATACAAAAATACAGCCCTTAAAACACCCATGATTGGGGCAGCGCCTGTGACTCAAAAGGAGTAAGGTGCCAGCCCCATATACCGGAGATGGCAGGTTCAAACCTGGCCCTGGCCAAAAACTACAAAACAAACAAACAAACAAAACACTCATGATTGTGAGACATAAAAATCTAATCAGCTGCATGACAAAAAAGGTAAAAAATGTGGAAAACAAAAATGTAGAAGAAAGTGCTTGCATCAGATTACCACAAATAATTAATATGCAGAACATATAAAGAAGTCTCATAAATCACACAGATGTGAAGCCTGTAGTTCACATCAAAGTAGGAGAGCAAAAGATAGGAAAATATTTAACATCACACTAATAATCAAAAGGTGTTAACATTTCAATAAATCACTACTACCTACCCACCAGAATGGCTGAAATTGTGATCACCAGGATGCAGAACTTTTTCAGGAGTTGGTTTGCTCTGTTATTACAGAGTTTCTGATTTTTTTTTTTTTTGAGTTAAATTCAATGTTTGCACTTGGATTTTTTTAAATGCAAAAGGTAAAAATAAAAAGATGCTGAAAAGGCCAAGTGTCCACAAGGGGTGGGAGTGGGAGGATTGGCCAAAAAGAAAAAAAAAAAAACTATACCAATATTGGGTGGAATTTTAACTTGACACAAGTTCAAAAATATTTGCAAGAGCCCCTGACTGCTCTATTTGTTTCTGGCTGGAGGAAATCACACATAGTGCCTAAGGAAGCACTGTCCACTGCCTGTAAACAGTAAAGAATTGGAGAGAACCCAACTATCCAGCCATTAGGAAAGTTAAACTGTTATTTTTTCCACCCATGAAAGCATAATCAAAATGAATAAATCAGGTATGTGTATATCTACATGGCTAAATCTGAAAAATATAATAGGCCTGCAAACAGCAGTTTGCAAAAGTATCCAATACAGTACTACTTACGGCAGTTGTGAGATAGGTGTGGGAGATGTTTTGCCTCAGCTATAGCTGGCAACAGGAGCTGGATAATAATCTTCACCACACAGTGAAAATTCAGTACTAGAGCACACAAGGACAAAGATTCAGGGAGGAAAAGTGGACCACAAGGCAGGAAATAATGTAAACAATGCAATAAAATGCAGCTCTTGAAAAATGCCTATAAGGCATTTCTCTAAGGCCAACTATATCCCACTGATGAAATAAATGCAAATCTCATACCTGCAGCTTTTTAGATCTTGAGCATAGATTTTTGACTGAATCCAAATTTTAATAAAGGTATGTGTTCTGTGAGGTATGGATTTGGTCCAGGGGCACACTTGAGGGTCCAGAGAGCCACATATGGCCCTGAGGCCCCAACTCCCCCACCCCTTCACTTAATGAATAAAATATGTGTTGAACCTATATATTTGCTACAAGTTACAGTGGAATGTAACTATGAACCCTTTTCTGGCTCATTTAATCCAGAAAACTATGCTATAGTTACTACTTGTCTCATTTTACAAATAAATTAAGATTCATCATTCTTTCTTTTTTTTTTTTTTGAGACAGAGCCTCAAGCTGTCACTCTGGACAGAGTGCCGTGGCATCACAGCTCACAGCAACCTCCAACTCCTGGGCTCAAGCGAGTCTCCTGCCTCCACCTCCCAAGTAGCTGGGACTACAGGCGCCTGTCACAACGCCCGGCCGGCCGTTTTTTTTTTTTTTTTTTTGGTTGCAGCCGTCATTGTTGTTTGGCGGGCCCGGGCTGGATTCGAACCCGCCAGCTCAGGTGTACATGGCTGGCGCCTTAGCCCGTTGAGCCACAGGCGCCGAGCCAGCAGTATGTATTTTTTAATATCATGTTTTACTCACACACACACACACATAAGCACAATTAAAAATTAATTTCAGAAAACACAAATCTAGAATATGTTGCAATGCTTAAATGATCCTTGAAGAAATATAATAAAAATTTAATGAACATAGTATCCTCATCTTATGCATTGATAATATAGTTTTAAAAGCCTAAAAACATAACACAATGGAATAGTTACAAAATTCTAAACTCATTGAACTTTGGTGAAGTGGGTATTTGTTTTGTTTGTATATTTGCTTGTCTATTTGTTTGCTTTTTGTACAATGAAGGAAAATGCTGTACTGTGACATACATCTCCCTCACTTTTTATTTTCTTAACCTTCAGCATAGTAGATTTAGGAAGCCATGGAAAATATTCCTCAATAGACGGCTAAAATTCAAATTGACAATTACATGTAAGACTATGGGTTCCAATTGTGTTCCAATTGTGTTTAGAATACAAAAATCTTTAAGAGGTGGAGCCCACAGCTCAGTCAGCAGGGCTCCAGCCACATATACCTAGAGTGGCAGGTTCGAACCCGGCCCGGGCCTGCTAAGCAACAATGACAACTGCAACCAAAAAAAAAAAAAAAAACAACAACAACAATAGCTAGGCATTGTGGCAGGCGCCTATAGTCCCAGCTACTTCGGAGGCTGAGGCAAGAGAATCGCTTAAGCCCAAGAGTTTAAGGTTGCTGTGAGCTGAGATGCCACAGCAGTCTACCTCAGTGACAGCTTGAGATACTGTGTCAAAAAAAACAACCCCAAAGCTAAGAGTGGCAGGTTCAAACCCAGCCCCGGCCACACTGCAACAAAAAAATAGCTGGGCGTTGTGGCTGGTGCCTGTAGTCCCAACTACTCGGGAGACTGAGGCAAGAGAATTGCCTAAGCCCAGGAGTTGGAGGTTGCTGTGAGCTGTGTGACGCCACGGCACTCTACCAAGGGCGATAAAGTGAGACTCTGTCCCCACAAAAAAAACAAACAAAAAATTCCCATTACCTAGTGACACTGTAGCCATTGTAACACAATCTATTACTAAAATGAGGTCATTAAACATGGTCTGATTTCGAATAAAAAAAAAAAAACCCAAAACAGCAGACCCTGTGGCTCAGTGAGTAGGACGCAGGCTCAGTGAGAGTGGTGGAGTCAAACCTGGCCCTGGCGAAATTGCAACAAAAAAATAGCCGGGCGTTGTGGAGGGCGCCGGTGGTTCCAGCTACTCTGGAGGCTGAGGCAAGAGAATCACCTAAGCCCAGGGGTTGGAGGTTGCTGTGAGCTGTAACGCCACAGTACTCTACCCAGGGTGACAAGGTGAGATTCTGTGTCAGAACAACAACAACAACAACAACAACAAAAACTTTAAGAGAATGCCTCTTTCATCCTAACCACAAGAAAAAGTCAAGTGATTTTATAATCCACAGTTTCAGGGGACCTGTTAGAGAGCTTAGCTAACAAGTCAATGAAGTGAACTGAATTTCAAAAAGAAGAGGAGGAATCACAAGCACTTTCATCTTTGACTCTAGTGGTAGGAAAATGAGCCAGCATAGAAACATATTAGAAGCTGTTTACTGAATTCTAGAGAACTTATAACGGGTGGGTGTAGGAATCCCAGAAGTAAAGCTCTTTTCTATAACCCTCCTCTGGGCATGCAGAAGAAATACCTGAGGGACTAGAGTCTGCAGAAAGCCCTGTCCATGCTCTGTGCATGCAGCGGGTAACTGGCCGCTGCAAAAGAATAAGAGTTGAAAAACAACACCTGCATATTAAGTAAATATACAAGCAAAAAAATTGAAACAACATGAGAGGGGTATCTAGTACACGCGCTCAAGAATGAGACAAAAATCTGCTTCTTCTGGTGGAAAGGTAAAGGCAAATCCATCCAGGAATCCTTCAGTCCACATCCAGGAACTAGGCGAAGATCCACTTTGCTTTTGGGGGGATTTGTAGAAGCAGAACTTCCCCACTCTAGAAAAGGACAGAAAAACCCTTAGTACTTGCACTTTTTCTTTCTTTCTTTTTTATTTTTTTAAGACAGAGTCTGAAGCTGTTGCCCTGGGTAGAGTGCTGTGGTGTCACAGCTCACAGCAACCTCAAACTCCTGGTCCCAAGCAATTCTCTTGCCTCAGCCTCCCAAGTAGCTGGGACTACAGGTGCCCACCACAACACCCATCTATTTTTTGGCCCAGGCTGGATTTGAACGTGCCAGCTCAGGTGTATGTGGCTAACACCCTAGCCGCCTGAGCTACAGGCGCCGAGCCTAGATAATGCACTGTCACAAGTTAGCCATCTGGCCCTTCTGACAGAAGAAAAGTAATTCTCCAGTTCAAGGTCTACCACAGATACTAGGCAGAGTTTTGTTGCCAAGGGTGAGGAGGATAGATACGCGGAGGTCCTACCACCAAAACTCAGGTACACAGGTTTTGCTTAAGAGTAAGGTCAGGAAAATAAGAACACCCATTTTTCTCACCTCCAGTCCAGTCTAGCACTGAATAATAACCAACAAGAGTAGAACACTCACTCAATGTACCATTCTATGTAAACCATCCAAATACTCCAATTAGAACAAAGACAATGTCAGAACAGCCAAAAAGCAAGACTTACTTTTGTACTGTCTACAGGAGAACTATATTACTTTTAAAATAAATACATAATGAGTCCAAAAAATAAAAGGTTGAAAAATATATACAGTATGACACTAATACAAAGAAGGCTGACACGACTTATTAATATTACTCGAAATAAAAATATTATTATGATGAAGTAGTCAATTTATCAAGAAGGCATCGTAATTCTTTTGCATTTTCCAATTATGTTGCTTTTCAAAGAACATAAAAACAAACATTGGTAGAAATGACAAATAGAAAAATCCACAGTTACAACTGGAGTCTTTAACACTCCTCTTAGTGCTTGATGGAAAAATTAGACAGAAAGTTTGTAAGATTATTAATGACGTGAAAAACACTATCAAGAAATTAACCCAACTGACATTTGCAGGGCACTCTGTAGCCGTAAGTGCACATGAGCTATGTACGAAGATAGGTGATACTCTGTGTCCTAAAAACAAAGCACAACAAATTTAAAATAATTAAAACAATACAAACTACCTCCTTTCACCAAAACGTAATTAAACAGACATCAATTATAGACACCTGGAAAATATCCAAATATTTGGAAATGCAAAAAAAAGGCCAAAAATGAAACAACAACAACAAAAAGCCAACTCTACGCAAATTTTTCTTGAGAAGAGGAGGAAATTGAAAATGTTACCTAGATGAAGTCATTAAGGAAAAGTAAGCTACAAATCAATATCCCTCAGAAACATGGAAAGCTAAACTATTAATATATTAAAATATTAAGTCAAATGCAGTCATCTACAGAAAGAACGATCCATCATGAACCATTAGTGTTATCTGAGAAGTCCAAGTCTAAAGCTATGCAATTCGCCATACATTTTTTACTTTTTCAAAATTTCAGGTTAATGTGAGAGTATAAACAACCAGATCACAATGTTTGAATTTGTGAGGAAGGGTCTCTCTTGTAATTGTCTTGCACAAACAACAACAACAAAGAAATGATAATCTCAAGAAATGTGGGAAAAGCATTTGTTAATATCCACCATTAATTCCTGATACAAATGCTTCATAAGCTGGGAATGGAAGGGAAGTCATTCCATAACAAAATATATTTATGAAAAATTTGCAATCAACATACTAATATTATACTCAGTGATGTAACACTGAATATTTTCTCCCTAAGAAAGAATAAAATTCAAGGATACATCATCTCATCACTCCTGTTATTTGGCATCACATTAAAAATGCAATAAGGAAAAACAAAACAAAACAAAATATATATACACACACAAATTGAAAATGGCAAGGCAAAACCAAAACTACCTTTATTCATACATGTTATGATTGCATAGAACACTTTTAAGAATCTACAAAAGAAGATACTAGATGTAATGAGTGAGTTTAGTAGTTAATTCAGTTCAGCTGTTTTCTCATTACTAGCAATAAAATATTAGAAGACTGGGGGATGTCCATAGGTCAGTGGTTAGGGCACCGGCCTCATGCATGGAGGCTGGTGAGTTTGAACCTGGGTGGGGCCTGCTAAACAAAACAGCAACAATAAAAAAACAAAAAAAACAAACAAAAAAACCAGCCAGGTGTTGTGGCAGGTGCCTGTAGTCCCAGCTATTAGGGAGGCTGAAGCAAAAGAATGACTTGAGTCCAAGTGCTTGAGGTTGCTGTGAGCTGTGATGCCTCTGTACTCTACAGAGGGTGACAAAGTGAGACTCTGTCTCAAAAAACATAAAATATTGTATTTAAAATATAATTTACAATGTCATAAACCCCATAAATATTACAGTTAAATACAAGAAAATATATAAGATTTGTATATGAAAAACTATAAAGAGTTGATGAGAGAAATATTAAAAAGACATGATTTTACTGTGATAAGTGTGATCTTACTGTGAAACTAGACATTAATGGACTGAATAGAATATAAAAATAGACCTATATATGTGTTATGTATTTATTTATTTATTTATTTTTTTGAGACAGAGTCTCAAGCTGTCACCCTGGGTAGAGTGCGTGGCATCACAGCTCACAGCAACCTCCAATTCCTGGGCTCAAGCAAGTCTCCTGCCTCCGCCTCCCAAGTAGCTGGGACTACAGGTGCCCGCCACGATGCCCAGCCATTTTTTGGTTGCAGCCATCGTTGTTTGGCGGGTCTGGGCTGGATTCAAACCCACAAGCTCAGGTGTACGTGGCTGGCGCCTTAGCCCATTGAGCCACAGGTGCCTAACCTACCTATGTTATTAATTAGTTTTTGACAGAGGTGCCAAATAATTCAAAGAAACAAAGATAAGCTTTCAATAAAAGATATTGGAAGATTTTGATAGCATATTCAACATAATAAAATAGTGCTGAATCATGTTTCTCACCACATTAAAAACAATTTGAGGTAGGTTATAGACCTAAATCTAAGAGCTGAAATATGAAACTCTTAGAGGAAAACAGGAAAGAAAATATTTGTTATACAGGGTTACACAAAACTTCTCAGGACACAGAAAGCATGGACCACAGAAAGAGAAATAAAAAGATTGATCTTCATCAAAAATATAATTGCATGCTCTTGAAAAGACAGAGATATGAAGAGAAGTGGTTTACTGGAGGAGAATAATTGCATGATGTGCATCTAGTAAAGAACTTGTAGATGTAATTCAAAAAGGACCTTTATAGCTCAATGATAACACCTTCAACCACCCAATGAACAAATGGGTGGCAGATTAAGATTTGAACAAATACTTTACAAGGATATATACAGATGACAAGCACAAATGAAGCAAATCTCAACGTCATTAGTCATCATGGAAATGTAAATTAAACTTAAACTCAAATGAGATACTTAATATAATGGCTAAACTAAAAAAGAAAAGACAGTACAAAGTGCTGACAGATATTCAGCAATTTGGCTTTTCATACATGGATGCTGAAAATGTGAAACATGTAGCAAAGAGCTTAGAAGTTTTTTATAAAGTTGAATCCTGATGTAACAATTTCATTCATTAATATATACATTAATTATAAGAGCCTATGTTTACCCAAAGGGCTGTACAGAATGTTGATAGCTGGCTTGGTACCTGTAGCTCAGCAGCTAGGGCACTAGCCACATGCACTGGAGCTGGTGGGTTCAAACCCAGCCTGGGTCTCCCAAACAACAATGACAACTACAACAAAAACAAAAAATTAGCTGGACATTGTGGCAGGCACCTGTAGTCCCAGCTTGGGAGGCTGAGGCAAGAGAATTGCTTAAGCCCAAGAGTGTGAGGTTGCTGTGAGCTGGGACGTCCTGGCACTCTAAAGAGGGAGACATAGTGAGCCCTCAAAAAATAAAAAAAAAAAATAAAAAAGAATGTCTCTCAAAAAAATAAAGGAAAAACTGTTGACAGCAGTTTTATTCATAATAGTCAAATTCTGCAAGAACTGAACAAAAACAAAACCTCAAATCTCATCAAGGTGAGTGGATGAAGAAATTTTGGTAAATTCCTACAATTGAATACTGGTAATCATTATAAAAAATGGAATCACTGATACATGCAATAGCATTATTAATATAAAAATAAATATGCTAAATGAAAGAAACTAGACATAAGGCCACATAAAGTATGATTCCATGTATAAGGCATCTGAAGAAGGTAAAAATACAGGTATGGAAATAAAATCAGAAATTGACTAGGGGAAAGGGTGGCAGATAGAGTATTGATTAAAAATTGCCATAATGGAATCCACAGAGGTGTAAATATTCTATATTTTGATTGTGATTGTAGTTACATAATTATATATTTGTCAAAACTCTTTGAACTGAACACCTACCTAAAAAGAATGAACATTAATATATTTAAATTATACTTTAATACATATGACCTATAAAAAAAGAAACATGGCTTCAAGTTGTTTTTTTTTTTTTTTTTTTTTTTAGACAGATCCTCAAGCTGTCGCCCTGGATAGAGTGATATGGCATCACAGTTCACAGCAACCTCCAATTCCTGGGCTCAAGCAAGTCTCTTGCCTCCACCTCCCAAGTAGCTGGGACTACAGGTGCCCTCCACAATGCCTGGCCATTTTTTGGTTGCAGCTGTCATTGTTGTTTGGCGGGCCCAGGCTGGATTCGACCCCGCCAGTTCAGGTGTATGGCTGACACCTTAGCCCATTGAGCCACAGGCGCTGAGCCTTCAAGTTGTTTTTTAACAACTAGCTTTCTGACCCTGGAAAATCTATTTCTTAAAAAATACCTATGAAACTTAGATTCCTCACAAATAAGATAATAGTTTTAAGTGCTAAGATTGCTAAGTAAGCCTAAAATGTTACTTCTGATAATGGCAATTACCTTATCTCTTACTCATGAATCAATGGGTTTGATTAAACACACTTTACTGCTTTTTAACTTATTGATTGGAGGTTTTCACTTAAAATTTCCATAGCCCTTGTATGTTAGAGACAATATGTAAAGAAAATATTTCAAGGTACATGAAGATACTGGGAACAAGTGAATATGAAAAGCTCCTATCTTGAGGTTCAGATCCAAAAATAAACTGGCTTTCCTATCAAAATGTACTGTCAAAGATAATTGAATAACATTATTACCATGAAGAGAAAGTGCCCAGAGCTTGGCTAAATCCATTCCAAAACTGGAATGTTCCACAGAACTCTTCAGGTTTGGAATGTTCCACAAAGCTATAGTAAGAGAAGAAAATACACAAATAAGTTTTGCTCTGGTTATTAGCAGCAATGAATTCTATTGTTGGCACATGAAATTATATTTCAGGTCATATAAATGATTGCAAAAATTGATCACTGTAAAAAATAAAAAGTAGTAAAAGTTTTCAATGGGATGCAGATTGATATCTAAGGAATAGCATATTTCTGAGAAATAATTTTTTTTATGGTTACATATGTATTGAGACGCAGCATTTTCTGGGAGGGGCACTATTAGAGCATGCCATAGAAGGATGCTGTAAGACACTTTTTATTTTTTTTATAAGACATTTTTTAATGTAAGTAAACCCCTATTTTAAAATCAATTTTTCAGGGTGGTGCCTGTGGCTCAGGGTAGGCGCTGGCCCCATATACCAAGGGTGGCAGGTTCAAACCCAACCCCGGCCAAACTGCAACAAAAAAGTAGCCGGGCATTGTGGCTGGCATCTATAGTCACAGCTGCTTGAGAGGCTGAGGCAAGAGAATTGCCTAAGCCCAGGAGTTGGAGGTTGAGTGAGCTGTGACACTACAGCACTCTACAGAGGGCAACAAAGTGAGACTCTGTCTCTAAAATAAATAAATAAACAAACAAACAAACAAACAAATAAATAAATTCTGTACTTTCTTTTTTTTTTTTTGAGACAGAGCCTCAAGCTGTTACCCTGGATATATCGAGTGCTGTGGCATCACAGCTCACAGCAACCTCCAATTCCTGGGCTCAAGCCAGTCTCTTTCATACCTGTCTTTATCATTACACTTTCCACATTGTGGTGCAATTATCATTTTATTATTGTTTCTCTCATTCTCTTTTTTTTTTTCTTTGAGGCAGAGCCTCAAGCTGTCACCCTGGATAGAGTGCCGTGGCATCACAGCTCACAGCAACCTCCAATTCCTGGGCTCAAGCAAGTCTTCTGCCTCTGCCTCCCAAGTAGCTGGGACCACAGGCACCCACCACAATGCCCAGCCATTTTTTGGTTGCAGCCATCATTGTTGTTTGGCAGGCCCGGGCTGGATTCGAACCTGCCAGCTCAGGTGTACATGGCTGGCGCCTTAGCTCATTGAGCCACAGGCTCCGAGTCCTCTCATTCTCTTTATGTTGGTGGAAGCTCAAGGCTAGACACTTCATCTTCCTTCCCTTACTCTTCACAGTGCCTAAAATAGTGTTTGGCACATGAAAGATACTCAATAAATTCTTATGGGACGAAGAAATGAACAAAGGAATATTTAAAGTGCCTGTTAGCCAGTTGAGAAATCAATTTGATTCATGAATTACTTTATGAATTCTTCTTCTTCTTTTTTTTTTTTTTTCAAGACAGAGTCTCACTATGTCACCCTCTGTAGAGTGCCATAGCATCTCAGTTCACAGCAACCTCAAACTCTAGGACTCAAGCAATTTTCTTGCCTCAGCCTCCCAAGTAGCTGGGGCCACAGGCGCCTGCCACAATGCCCAGACATTTTTTGGTTGCAGTTGTCATTGTTGTTTGGCAGGCTCAGGCTGGATTCGAACCCACCAGCTCTGGTGTATGTGGCTTGGTGCCTTAGCTGCTCAAGCTACAGGTGCTAAGCCTTATGAATTACTCTTAACTAGAACACATAAAAGGAGTGACATTTAGGTATCTTAACAACACAATAGATTGTGCTGATTTTTAATTCCTAGAATAGCCTTTTACTACAATATAAGGTAGCAATTATATTTAAGTACATATAATAAAATAGAAAGACGGCAATAACCTACTCATTTTTTCCCTAATATATTAAAGCTTCAGTAAAAAAATGTTACTTTGGATAAAATTGTCAATTGACTTTAATTATCTGCTTAATTACTTAAAAATTACGAAATTTTCCTTGACTTTAAATCAACTGCTATTCTGATGTATTATCTTGATTTCTGAAAGTGTTCTACCCAACCCTTTTTTCTTTTTTTTTGAGACAGAGCCTCAAGCTGTCACCCTGGATAGAGTTCTATAGCATCACAGCTCACAGCAACCTCCAATTCCTGGCCTCAAGCAAGTCTCTTGCCTCCACCTCCCAAATAGCTGGGACTACAGGCGCCCACCACAACGCCTGGCCATTTTTTGGTTGCAGCCGTCATTGTTGTTTGGCAGGCCCGGGCTGGATTCGAACCCGCCAGCTCAGGTGTACGTGGCTGGCGCCTTAGCCCGTTGAGCCACAGGCGCCAAGCCTCAACCCTTTTTTTTTGACAAGACAAAGAAAACAAATGTAGAAAAAACTGTGGAGAAATCTAAAACTAAATTTGTCCCTAATAAGAAGTTTTTGTGCCACTTCCACAAAATTGTTCTATTCAAGGTCAAATTAATTCATAAAGAAGAAAACTGTCACAAGCAAATTTTTAAATGTATAAATTAGTTATAACATATGCTGTGTTAATTATATCTAAAAATATTTCAAACATTTTCTTTTAGCACTTAAACATCTGTTGGTATTTGAAAAGATTCTCTTGGATTTCTCAATAAATTAAGTGATGTTTTCCTTGAAAAGAGTCTAGAATGTGACAATAGACTACTATTAAGATAATTACCTAAAAATGTTAATATTAATCAGTAAATTGTTTTGGTATTGATCAATGTTTTAGAATTTGTGTTTTTTTTCTTTTGCCATTAATATGCATTCATAAATGGCCTATAAATGAAAAATAGATAATATCAATAAAAATTAATTTTGGTCCAAGCTGAATATCATCAATCCACAGACTGACCAAAGTTATTTTGTAGCACTAATACCAGTTAGATTCTTTTCAAAGAATTATATGACATTAATGTAAGTATAGATATATCCTGTGTTCTTAATTGCTATGTATTGAATAGTAGCTTAGTAGAGACTATTTATAATATAAAAGCATTAAATTGTTGGCTCGGCGCCTGTGGCTCAACGGGGTAAGTCACCAGCCACATACACTTGAGCTGGTGGGTTCGAATCCAGCCCAGGCCCGCCAAACAACAATGACGGCTGCAACCAAAAAATGGCCAGGTGTTGTGGCGGGTGCCTGTAGTCCCAGCTACTTGGGAGGCAGGAGACTCACTTGAGCCCAGGAATTGGAGGTTGCTGTGAGCTGTGATGCCACAGCACTCTATCCAGGGTGACACCTTGAGGCTCTGTCTCAAAAAAAAAAAAAAAAGGCATTAAATTGTTACAATCAATCATTACAACATATAATTTATTTCTTCTTCAAATAGTTCCTGAATATCCAATGTTGTCAGGCACTATGCTAAGCAATAAAGGAATAGGTACAATGGGAATGTGATCCCTGCCTAAAGAAAAACAGAGTTTTGCAGACCAATAGACAGGAGAAAGAAATTTAGAAGAAAAGAATATTAATGTTTACTCACAGCCAATACAACATAAGCATTAAGAACAATTAAAATAATAAAGATAACCATATAATGGTGAAAGAAGAAAGCACAAAAATGTATACCACCATTTTTTTTTTTAATTTTATTTATTTATTTATTTATTTATTTGCAGTTTTTGGCCAGGGCTGGGTTTGAACCCATATGGGGCTGGCACCTTACTCCTTTGAGCCACAGGCGCCACCCTATTTATTTATTTTTTTGAGTCAGAGTCTCACTATGTGGCCCTCAGTAGAGTGCTGTGGAGTCACAGCTCACAGCAACCTGAAACTCTTGGGCTTAAGTGATTCTCTTGCCTCAGCCTCCAAGTAGCTGGGACTACAGGCACCCACCACAATGCCCCGCTATTTTTTTTTTTTTTTGCAGTTGTCTTGTTGTTTTAGTTGGCCCTGGCTGAGTTCAAACCCGCCAGCCTCTGTGTATGTGGCTGGCACCCTACCCACTGAGCTAAAGGTGCCATCCACCACCATTTATTTTTAAAAAGTAAAAATATTTCAAAGTCAGTTATTAATCAGATATGTAATCAGAGTGCTCACTGTTACAGTTAGGAGCGAATATCCTTATTTGTGAGGCGGGCATGTTTAAAGATCCGTGGAATAGGCACACCTGTGCAGTGCTATTTACAAACCTCTTAAAAAGGCCTATGTTCCTTCTGCTATGGCCTAGAACCTGAATTTATTCTTAAAGATACATTCCCCAAACATTGCTACTTCAAATGAATTGCTATAGCTGGTAGGATTACAAATTCGTCTTACAGTATTATTTTTAGATGTATTCTTTTTTTCCCCTCTTAAAGTAGATGGCAGAGCAGGCACGATTCCCTACCAGAGTAATTTATTAATGGTAAAAGTAGGAATAAACTCCTAGTTTTGTGTGTACTGGCTAAGGCACAATATCTTTATACCATTTGTCAAGTTTCAGTTTGAATATATTGTTGAGCTCGACCACTTATTGGAGCTCTGGTGGGAATTTTTAAGCTCTTCTTGCCTGGCCTGGCATCATGCATTTAATGTAGGGAAACTGTGCATGTTTTTTCTTTTATATCTTTGGAAAATACCAAGAAACTTTTGAAAAGCTGACTTGGTGTTTACTGGAGAGAAATCACTTTGAACTGGCGATAATTGATTTGATTTTGCACACTAACAATTTTATTTGCTATTCAGATTGTCCATATCCTTGTGATTTTTTGTCTGCAATTAATAGAAGTCTTAAAATTTCCCATTGTTACATCTATTTCAACTTCTATTTCTGTCCATTTGTGGAGATTTTTTTTCGAGTACATGAAATTTAAAGTTATTGTAGTAAGTCTCGGTTGATTTAATCTTGTACTATCACTAATCATCTCTCTTTGATAAAGCTTCTTTGTTAAAAGCTACATTGTATTATGTCAGTATAGCTGTTCTAGCTTTTTTTGAGACTAGTATTTACATAGTATATCTTTTCACTTTCAAAGTGTTTCCTTTTTTAAGAAACATATAGAGATTATTTTTTAAATTAATCTGATAATCTTTTTTTAAATTATGTCTTCCATTTAGATTTAATGCAATTACTAATCTATTTTATTTTGTGTCTACTATCTTAGTAATGATTTTTACCCCACATCTTTTCTGTCTTGCCATTTAATAGAATAATCGAGTATTTTAAGTTATTCAATTTTAGCTTGATTAGATCGTCAGTTACACATTTTTTTAATGTACTTATAGTGATTACCTAAGAGATAACAATACCATTTTTTTCTTTTATTGAGACAGAGCCTCAAGCTGTCACCCTGGATAGAGTGCAATGGCATCACAGCTCACAGCAACCTCCAATTCCTGGGCTCAAGCAAGTCTCCTGCCTCCACTCCTCCCAAGTGGCTGGGACTACAGGCGCCCACCACAACACCCGGCTATTTTTTAGTTGCAGCCGTCATTGTTGTTTGGTGGGCCAGGGTTGGATTCGAACCCGCCAGCTCAGGTGTATGTGGCTGGTGCCTTAGCCCGTTGAGCCACAGGCGCTGAGCCAACAATACCATTTTTGATTGACGAAAGTCTAATACTAATTAGTATTAGTTTACAGCACATGTGCAAACAATGCTAGGGCCACATAGCACACAATACTAGGACCTTAACATTTCAATTTTATTTGCTAGTTCGACCTTATGTGTTATTATAGGTATACATTTTAATTTTATGTATCCTTTAAATCACACATTATATTATTATGCTTGGGTTTTGAGAGATTGTTAATATTTAGTTTTGTCCTTATTTTTGACATCTTTTATTCTTTATTACTTACTTTCCACATTTCATTTATTTATTTATTTATTTATTTATTTATTTATTTATTTATAGAGACAGAGTCTCACTTTATCTCCCTCGGTAGAGTGCCGTGACTTCACACAGCTTACAGCAACCTCCAACTCCTGGGCTTAAGCGATTCTCTTGCCTCAGCCTCCCAAGCAGCTGGGACTACAGGTGCCCACTACAATGCCCGGCTACTTTTCTGTTTTTGCCGAGGCTGAGGCTGAGGCCGAGGCTGAGTTTGAACCTGACACCTTCGGTATATGGGGCCGGCGCCCTACTCAATGAGCCACAGGCACTGCCCTACTTTCCACATTTCTGTGAGACTGTCTATGGTCATTTTTGGCCTTTCTTCCTTTCTTCTTTCCTTTCTTCCTTCCTCTCTTTATCTCTTTCTCTCTCTTTCTTTCCTTTCTTTTTTTTCTTTTTTTTTCTTTTAAAGGTTTGCAAGTTTTTATAGTTTATAATTTACTCCAACTACAGCCGCATTGCTATGTTCTAATTCTTAGCCATTAGGTTCTACAAAAATAAACCCAAGCTTTTACAGTAACTTAATCAATACAGAACTGAAGCCTTTACAGCTATTAAAGGGGTTTTAGTTACCAAGGTGCTTATTTTCAACAAAATGTTCCGTCAGGATACATGCTTACACTAAAGTCCTGACCCACTGGTTCATGCAACAAATTTATATCCCCCACCCTCCCACCACCTACCTTTAAAACAAAAGCACACAACTATTTACAATGGAGGATAAATATGCTTTTGGTCAACTGACCTTGCAAAAAAGATCGGCTCATTTCCAAGTGGACGAGAAGACCAAAGTACCTGGCCGGAGTCCAACACTGACCGGCTGACCTGAGTCAGAAGGGCCAGGGGATGCCACAGGGGCTTGTCCTGGGCTCTGATCCCCCACCTCAATGGCTGCAGAGGCCAGGTCCCATGTGAGAGCTCTGCCCCAGGCTCATGGCCCCTTGACCAGTGCAAGTCCTTCAGCCCACCCACCGTTCAGCCTCCATCCTGGACAGTAACAATCTGAACATGTCAGGGTCGGCAGTTTGCTTTTACAACATAATTCATGAGACACCCCTTCCCTGCCCTTTGCCTGCCCACCCACCCCCTCACCACCCTGCCTGGCTCCTGAGACTGAACCCTGGGGATGTCACACCAGCTGCACAGAGCCAGCTGGGTTACAGAGCTGCACCTGGCTGCCACATTTGCCAAATGAGATTTGGTTCCACTTTAAAAGTCAAAGTTGTCACAAAAAAAAAATAATAATATAGTGAGGATCAAAGCTTTCACCATAGAAACCTTTTTGCAAAATACCAGAACCTTAGACTTAGGCTATGCGCAACTAAACAGGAAACACAAGTCGAGATACCTCCAAGAGGTCACCCATGAATACTTCCCCAAAACAAGTGGCTCTAACTCAGACCATGTCCAAGTTCAGTTAAGTCCAAAACAAAAATAGCAGGCTGGGAATTCTCCAAACTCCATAAACAAAACCCACTTCTCCCCTTAAGTGCGAGTTTTCCTTGTGTCCTGATATACACAGCTGTACTTCTGTGCCACAGAGCAGTAGCCTTGGGCTGTGTCCTCACACCCTGCCAGTCCCAGCTTTGTGGGATGTTGGGTTGCGACGGGTTGCACCGTTGCCCCTGCCTCCTCGGAATCCACCTCGGGAGCTGCGACCATGCAGAATCCTCCCTGATACCCCAAAGGTCTTGAGCTTTCTTTCCTCAGCCCATGTTGTCTACCTAGAACTGGTCTTGAACTCAGAAGAGATGGCGTCAAGGAACGACTTGGATTTGCCATAGTAGCAGTTGGGCCCCAGAAGGTCCTCTTCAGCAGGAGTTTCATCATTCTGAGTCACCACAGCCGGGCCCTTCCCTTCTCCCTTCTCAGATTTGTCATCTTTAAAATTCAGTTTCTTTTTAAATTTTTTGTCAAGCTCCTCTCGGTTGAACTGAGCATTTGCACTCTCAAAATCGAAGTCGCCCTCAAACTTGATTGTGTTTTCTTTGACATTAGTTGGACGGTTCTGCCCTCGGGAGCGATTCCTGGTTCGCCTGTTCCCTGATCGCCTCCTCCGAGGTCTTCTGTTCTCGTCATTCACCTGCCCTTGAGTTTGCACACTGCAAGCTGCACCGCATCCTGCTTGGCTGGGCCTGGCGAGCCGTGAGCTGCATCCCCGAGGTACCCTTGCTGGGTAACAGCTTTTTGGCCTTCAGGTTATCAACAGAACCAGTCTGCACAGCCTGTTCCACCATGGGGCTCTTGCCGACTGGGATGGATGGAAAACCAGCACCCTTGGCAGTGAGCTGCTGTGGCTCTGAGGACATGTCAAGCTCTGAAACGGGCTGTGGAGATGGAGAAGAGCGAGGGTTGGAAGCAGCGGCTGAGGCTGGAGGGCTTACCAACTTCTCTAGCCCTAAGGAGGCGGCATGTTGCTGGCTGAGCAGGGAGCTGGCTGCCAGCTGACCGTAGGGTGGCATCCCTCCAAAGGGGCTGGAAGGCACATGCGGCTGGAAGAGCGAGGCGGAGGCAGAGCCCGGGGAAGATTGCACAATAGCAGGATCCTGAGGGAGTGTGTGCTGGGCTTTGGGAGGTTCACACACAGTAATATCTTTGATCTCACTTCTTCGGAAAATGATGTACTCATAAATTTCCTCTCTTGGGGGAGCAGGCCTATCTGTGGGGCGGTCTTCAGTACCAAAGGATCTCACTTTGGCGAGCGCCACGGTGGAGTTGTCAGTGTCGATGGTGTAGAGGATGCCCTCGTAGGGGATCTGCGCCTTGGACATGAGGCTGATTTTGCTGCCTAGATACGGGGTGCCTGAGGAGCCTCTCAAGGCTGCAGCTGGGGCACGCCGGGCCGCAGCTGGGGGGGCGGGGGCGGGGAACGAGCGCCGCCGTGCGGTCGCCTGGCCACCCGCTCCTGCGCTCCTCCGCCCCGTTGCCGCCTGTTCGGGCATGGGGCGAGCGAAGCCTTTCCTTTCATTTTTTTGAGACAGTCTCACTCTGTCACCCAGGCTGGATTTCTGCACTGTGATCATAGCTCACTGAAACTTCAAACTCCTGGGCTCAAGCAATACTACTGCCTTAGCCTCCAGAGAAGCTAGGATTGTAGGTATGCTAATTTTCTATCTTTTTTTTTTTTTTTTAGAAACAAGGATCTCA
The DNA here is from genome assembly GCA_963574655.1 of Perodicticus potto. Classification (NCBI taxonomy): domain Eukaryota; kingdom Metazoa; phylum Chordata; class Mammalia; order Primates; family Lorisidae; genus Perodicticus; species Perodicticus potto. Next base: position 23,470 of record CAUYRH010028419.1, read on the forward strand.
CTATGTTGCCCAGGCTGGTCTTGAACTGTGATTCCTCTACCTTGGTCTCCCAAATTGCTAAATTTATATGTGTGAGCTGCTGCACCCAGCGGGGGTTATTTTCTTTGTTTGACAAGCTTCCTTTAAGATTTTATTTTAATACAGCCTCAATAGTGACAGAGTCTCTTAGTCTTTTGCCTAGAAAGGTCTTTAATTGGCCCTCTTTCATTAAAAAATATGTTTACTTAGTGTGAAATTCTGGGTTGACAGTTAATTGCTTTTCATCAATTAAAAAATACCAATCCACTGTCTTCTGGCTTTCTCATTGCTGTTGAAAAGTAGACTATAATTCTATTATAACCCCTTTTAAGTATTTTTATTACACCATTTACCTGTTTTTAAGATTTTTATCTTTAGTCATCAATAGTTGTTATGATACATCTAGATGCTTTATTTTCCTGTTGGAGGTTTATCATAATTTTTGATTCTATAAATTTCTCATTCAATTTTGGAAAACTCATGGCTATCATCAATTTGGGTAATGTTTCTGTACCATTCTCCCTCTTTTTTTCTTTCAGAGATATTCATTTACATACATTTTGATATTAATTTCCTGCCCCATCATATCTTATACTCTTTTCTATTTTTCCATTTATTTCTCTCAGCTTGCATTACTCTTGCTTTTTTTTTTTATTAAATCATAATTGTGTACATTAGTGCAATCATGGGGCACAGTGTGCTGACTTCATATACAATCTGAAATATTTTCATCAAACTGTTTAACACAGCCTTCATGGCCTTTTAATCACTATATGAAGACATTTATATTCTGCACTTAGTAAGTTTCCCTTGTACCCTTCTAAGATGCACCGTAGGTGTGATCCCACCAATGGCCATCCTTTCACCCATCTTCCTCCCTCCCCTCGCTTCCCTTGCCCCTTTCCCCATATTCTTGTGCTATAATTGGGTTTTAGCCTTCATATGAAAGCTAAAAATTAGCTTCATACTAGGGCTGAGTACATTGGATATTTTTTCTTCCATTCGTGAGATACTTTGCTAAGAAGAATATGTTACAGCTCCATCTATGTAAACATGAAAGAGGTAAAGTCTCCATCTTTCTTT
>CAUYRH010028420.1:0-26976 GCA_963574655.1 Perodicticus potto
ACCTGGGCAGAAAGGGGAACTGGCCCCAAATGGTTTCCTTCCTTCCTTTCCTTCCTTCCTTTCTTTCCTTTCTTTCCAGCAAATCATACTTTATTGCCCTCAGTAAAGTGCTGTGGTGTCACAGCTCACAGCAACCTCAACCTCTTGGGCTCAAGCAATTCTCTTGCCTCAGCCTCCCAAGTAGCTGGGATTACAGTCACCCACCACAACACCCAGCTATTTTTTGTTGCAGTCATTATGTTTTTATGGGGGGTTTTTTGGTTTTTTTTGGCTGGGGCTGGGTTTGAACCTGCCACCTCTGGCACATGGGGCTGGCACCCTACTCCTTTAACTCCTGGGACTATAAGTGCCTGCCACAACACCCAGCTAGTTTTTCTATTTTTAGTAGAGATGGGTTCTCACTTATACTTAGGCTAGTCTCAAACTCTTGCACTCAAGCAATCCACCGCCTCAGTCTCCCAGAGTGCCAGGAAAATATAAATTTAAATCACAATGTAACATGTTTTCCTACTCATAGGGTGGTTAAGATCAATAACTGATATCAACAAATATGGGTAAATATGGGTGGTTAAAATCAATAACTGATATCACCAAATATGTGTATGTGTGTGTATATATATTGCTGGTTTGAAATGGTTTAACATACAAATGGTTCAAACTCTTTGGAAAACCACCAGTTTCCCGTAAAGTTACACATACGCCTACAATATGACTCATAAGTTCTAACCTTAGATATTTAGCCAAAAGAAATGAAAAAATTATGCTCGAAAACATTATTTGTTTAAGAGTAATTATAGCAGCTTAATTCATTATAGCCAACAATTGGAAACAACCAGAGTATTCATCAAAGAGTGTACATAAACATAGCCTAATCTATTCCTACAATGGAAAGCTACAGCAAAATGTTATCAACTTCTGGTACACACAACAAGGTGATTAATACCACAGATAATATGCTCACCACAAAAAGCCAGACACTCAAGAGGAGTGTACACGGCGTACTATTCCATTCCAAAGGAAGTCGGGGATGGTAGAGTCCAAACACTGTTGAGATGGGCATTAACTACACGGCAGGGTAAGGGAATTCTCTAATGTGATACGTATTTTCTGTATCTTGATTAGACCGCTGGGTATATAGGTTTATCAAATCTCATAGAATAACATACTAGCACAATAGAACTTTTTAAATGCTAAAAAATTCAAGAAATCTTCAAAAACTCAGTTCCCTCGCTTCAAAAACAAAACGAGTTCAGTCCTCTCGTTTTATAAGTTGAAAATAATCAAGATCAGAGAGTCAAAGCAACTTTCCCCAAGTCACATCAGATGGGACAAATAAAGATTAGTAGCCAGGTCCCCTGACTCCGTATCCAGGGTCCTTTCCAATATATCATGCTAATGTCCATCCCAGGCCACACAGCTCATGACAATGGGTCTAATTCTGGGGCCAAGGTTTTTTCATTTAAAACATTATGTTGTTTTTATGATGGTGGAATTACCCAGAGGAAGAGAAGCATGGCTATGAAGAGCCATACTAAGGGAACCCGATCGGGGTGGAGAGAGAGAGAGCCTTCACTGCTGGCTCTTTTAGACCCTCCCTACACACTCGCAGGGAAGTTATTTCGTCCTCTGTGCTCAGCAGCATCATTGGACCAAACTAAATGTTCAACTCTAGTGTCCTGCCACTTAAGTGCCACGCAGCAGCTGTCCTCCAAGGCTGCAGAGTTCTCTCTGACCTGACACACGCAAAAAGCAGCATTGAGCTTGCCCGCCCAGCCTCTGCTGGAGAGCTCACTCAGCCGGCCATGTCCCCTGGCTCTGGAGAGAGACTGGCATGAGGTGTGGCTGTCCGTCCTCTGGCTGGTGCGACACTGTTTGCAGTTGCTTCTTGCTGGAAACTCCGTGAGTCCTCCTGCCTTAGCTGCGAAGCTCTTTCTATAACGAATTAACTGAAGAGTTAAATGCTGACCTTTAGCCTTTATCCCTGCAAATAGCTGTAAGAGGGTAGAAACCCAATCTAACGAAGAAAATAATAATTAAATCCGTAATATTAAAACATTTCCCACAATGTATTGGCTGTTGCTTGCAACTATATGTGGAGCCAAAGAGGACTTGTCACTGTCCTTGCAAAACACACAGGGCATCTCCCAGGATGGTCAGTCTCCAGGGCATGCGCTGACCACAGGGCATCTCCCAGGATGGTCAGTCCCCAGGATATCTGGTGACAGGCACGTAATTAGAGACAGACATCCTGGTCCAAAAAAGGCCAAAGCCATGAGGATTCTAGAAGGAGGTGTCATTCCCATGGTATCAGGGCCGAGGCTGACAGTGGATGGGGTCAGGGGGACAGCAGGTCCAGCAGTGTTCAGAAGTTGAAGGACACATTTCCACCAGGCCACAACTGGGGGATGGCACTTCAGGTGAGATCCGAAGGTATGGTATGAGTTGAAGATGGGAAGGATGGGAAGAGAAGGCTCTCTAAGGGGGAGAAGCTACACAGAAGTTCTATGTTGAGATGGGCTGTGCAGGCTTTAAAGACATGGAGGCTGCCAGGGAGGCTGGAGGGCTGGGTGCCAGAATCAGGAGGATGTCTCCCCTCATTCCAAACTGGGAGGAAGAACTGGAGGTTTCCAGCAAGAGTCACAGTGATGCCCTCTGTGTTGTGGAATAAAGCAGAAATAGGCCTCTCAAGGCAAAGAATCAACAAATGCTTCTTGGCTGTATCACCTAAACTCAGTGAGAATAGCCCATGTCAGAAAGTCCCAAAGCTGCAGCTGCTGGCAGGGACGTGCAGAGAGGGGAACACTATTACACTGCTGGTGGGACTGGAAACTAGTACAGCCTCTTTGGAAAGAAGTATGGAGAATCCTCAAAGAGCTAAAAGTAGACCTTCCCTTTGATCCCACAGTCTCATTACTAGATATCTACCCAGAGAAAAAAAAAACAATTTCATCACAAAGACATTTGCAATAGAACGTTTATTGCTGCTCAACTTACAGTTGCCAAGATGTGAAAGCAACCCAAGTAACCATCAACCCATGAACGGATGACTAAACTGTGGTCTGTATACACCATGGAGTACCACTGAGCCCTAACAGGACGGAAAATTTACATCTTTTGTATTTACCTAAATGGACTTGGAGAACATTCTACTTAGTAAAGTATCACAAGAATGGAAAAGGAAGTATCCAATGTACTCAACACTAATATGAAACCAATGAAAACAACTTCACGCCCACCCAAAAGAAAAACCCTCATATTAATCTGAAATATATGTATATATACATATATATGTATCAATCGTATAAGCACCAAATTAAGCAGGGAGAAGTGGACACTGGATAGAGTAAAATGGTTACCTCCATGAGGCAATGTTTCAGGAGGATTTTGCTTTTCCCATTATACATTTCTATTTCTTACCAATATTTTACATCAGTACATTTTGCATTTTCTGAGAGGAAAATGAAGCGTTTTCTGTTTTCCTTTTTAAAGCAGAATCTCTGCAGATGATGCCTTCTCAGACAGTAGGAATAAATTGCAAAGGAAATTGCCCTAATGTGACCCAGACTGGGACTGGACATGCTTTAAACACAAATAGAAAGGTCTTTTGCTGATGTAATTTTAAAAGTGTCCTTGACATTCTGGAAGGTTTTAGCAGGCCCAAAGAAAAGAAAAAAATAGAAAGGGACCTCATAGTTCAAACAATCCAACTCATATATTTTACTACTGCAGGAAATGTCGCTGAAGAATAGATACTTCACAGAGAAATCCACTCAGTAATCAATAGCATTTCTAAATACCAATAACAAGCAATTAGACATTTAAATTTCAAGAAGGTTTCAACCATTAATAGCAACAAAACTTAGGTTAACTAAGAATAAATCTAGCCAAGTGTATAAAAGGTAATTGCAAAAGATATGAGAAAAACTAAAGTATAAAACATGAAATGATATTGCACAAAAGAAGATTATTATGTGAATATACACACACATACCTCTGGTCAAGGGTGCTATGATTTACCATCAGGTCATGCAAAATGAACTGACACATGTAGTGGTGGCTCCCTGTATCTTAGTTAAGGTGAATCCTTATGTCAGTTCCCCCCATACATTAAACATTCATTCATTGCCATTCCAGTAAAAACCCTGACAGAAGTTGTTGGTTGGTTGCTTTTTCTTCTTAAATCAATTTTATTGAGATATAACTTACATTAAACAAAATGCATCTGATTCCAAGTATCCGGTTTGATGTGTTTTGACAAACATCTACTTTAGTGTAACCGCCACCCTAATTGAGACTTTTATTACCCCTAAAAAGTCCTGCCTGGCTTTTCAGGAACTTGGCAAATTGTGTTTAAAATACACACTGTAGAGCAAAAAAGTTAAGAATAGCTTAGACAATTTTGAGGAACAAGTTGGAGGATTCTATCTAACAAATATAAAGATTAATCTTAAAACCACAGTAACTAAGATATAAACAAATAGCCCAAAGACATAGTTATGAGTTCCAGAAATAGATACACTCTCATATAAAGATCATATATCAAACTAAATCTACCAAACATGGCATTTCGAGTCAGTCGTAGTGGAATACAGCCATGTGGATTCATTACAGACTGTCTGTGGCTGCCTCCGCACGGCACAGCTAAGCAGAGACCATATGGCCTATAAACCCTGGAAGATTTACTATCTGACCCTTTTTACAGAAAGGTTGGCCAAGCCCAGCTCAAGACATTTATTGGATTCTGAAGCTCTCTGATACAAAGAGCTAAAATGCTGAATTATTTGCATTCCACTCCCTCATGAGCACAGAAATTGACAGTCCTCGAATTCTGTGCTCTTCCCATGTTTTCACTATTACTTTTATGAATTTCAGTTCTGCGTTTATATTAACCTGTGGCTCTTCACTGGGTCTTACATCTCCATATGTTCCTTCACCTGGGATGATTTTCTTCTGCCTAAAGAGCATCTTTTGGTATTGAATGCAGGTTGCTGATAATAGACCATCTCTTAATTTTTTCCCAAGGTGTTTTTATTTTGCTCTTGTCTCTAATGAACATTTCTCTTGCTAGAGGTGGAATTTATAGGGCTGTAGTGTTTCCTTTCAGTGTCTTACTGGTCACTCTGTGCATCCTTGACTTACCGCAAATCTAATACAAACTGTTCCTTTTACTGTTTCTCTCATAATGCTAGGATCTTGGAACATTGAAATTCCAGTTATTGCCTTCATGTTTTTCTGTGCTCTTAGACTACAATTGATCAAGGATTCACTTTGTAGTCACTGGTAACCACTGAAAGAATAGTAACAGATGTTGAACTAACAATTTAATAGAAGTAAACAGAGAGCAATAATTATTTTCTCAATCTGAAAGCAGGTCATAAAATGAGTGATACAGAAACATACAATAAACAGATGGATCAAATAGAAAGTAAGGAGCCCCGGAAGGAGATTGAACCTTATTATAGTGGTAAATGGAGCAAATATTTCAATTAAAACCCTTAAATCATCATCATAAGTATAAAAGCAATCTCTGCAATATTTTTGCTTACAAGAGTCATTCATTCACGACAAGGATACAGAAATACACGAAGCACAAGGGCGGGCCATGTGTGGCCAATACCAACAAAAAGAAAACTGGTTTAGCTGTGCATACTAATATCAGCTACGGTAGACTTTAACACAAAAACATTACTAAAGAAAAGGAACATTCCCTTAATAAAAAAAGGATTCAAGCTATCGGAAATAACAACTCTGAATCTGCACATACCTTCAAGATACATGCATCAAAAACTGACAGAAACCAGAAGAATTAAGAAATTCACAGTGTTATTGGAAATTTTAATCACACTTCTCACAGTAGCTAATAGATCAAGCTGGGGAAAAATTCGCGGAGATAAAGAAAGCCAAAAAAATACAACAAATTTAATATTATTGATCAAGTGTGTATGAATGCTTCCTAAAATTGACCATATAATATATAGCAGATTGCAAAGTAAGCCTTAACAAAGACCTATAATTATTTGAATTATAGCCTTAGATCACAGTAAAAGGAAAATATAAACTGATTAGAAAGATAATTTAAAAATCAATTTAGCAGTATTCTTTTAAATAACCTATTTTTATTTTTTTATTTCAGTTAATATAAGGGTACCAATGTCTAGGTTACGTTGTTTTTTGTACACATTAGCACATTAGGAGAGAACTTGCCAGTCACCCTCCCGCTTCCCCTTCCCCTTTTCCCTCCTCACCTCCCTCACTAGAATATACTCGTGTTTTTCTTTCATGAGGGAATGTAGTTGTTTATGTATTGGTTTCATATTAGTATTGAGTACACTGGATACTTATTTTTCCATTCTTGTGATACCTTACTAAGAAGAACGTGTTCAACTCCATCCAGGTAAATATAAAAGATATAAAGTCTGTTTCTTTTCTATGGCTAATACTCCGTGATACACACACACACACACACACACTACAGTTTGTTCATGTACTCATGGGTCAATGAGCACTTGGGTTGCTTCCACATCTTGGCAATTGTGAATTGAGCTGCAATAAGTAACCTATTTTTAAAAGAAACCTTTTGAACTGAACATTAAAAATACAGGTTTGGCATAGCACAACTTTTGCAATGCAACTAAAGTGGATCCTAGAGAGAAATGTAGAGCCTCAAATACATAGGTTAGAACAGAGAAAAAGTCTCTCATCTAATTCTTCTCAAAAAAATAAAATAAGAAAAACAAATTTAAAGGAAGCATAGAATAAAAAGAAACCACATTAAAAAATGAGATTAATGGCTCAGCGCCTGTGGCTCAGCAGGCTAAGGCACCAGCCACATACACCTGAGCTGGCGGGTTCGAATCCAGCCTGGGCCCACCAAACAACAATGACAGCTGCAACCAAAAAATGGCCGGGCGTTGTGGCGGGTGCCTGTAGTCCCAGCTACTTTGGAGGCAGAGGCAGGAGACTCGCTTAAGCCCAGGAATTGGAGGTTGCTGTGAGTTGTGATGCCACGGCACTCTGTCCAGGGTGACAGTTTGAGGCTCTGTCTCAAAAAAAAAAAAAAATGAGATTAATGACATTAGAATGTCAAGCCTGCACATACTTCAAATTCCACATTCTCCCTTAATGGGAAGCCACAGATAAGAAACACAAATTGTGGTACAAGTATACCATGGAATATTATGCAGCCTTAAAGAAAAATGGAGACTTTACCTCTTTCATGTTTACATGGATGGAGCTGGAACATATTCTTCTTAGCAAAGTATCTCAAGAATGGAAGAAAAACTATCCAATGTATTCAGCCCTACTATGAAGCTAATTTATAGCTTTCATATGAAGGCTATAACCCAATTAAAGCACAAGAACGTGGGAAAAGGGGCACGGGAGGGTAGGGGAGGGGTAAGTTGGAGTGGAGGGATGGTAACTGGTGGGGCCACACTTTTGGTGCATCTTAGAAGGGTACAGGTGAAACTTACTAAATGCAGAATATAAATCTCTTCATACAATAACTAAGAAAATGCCATGAAGGCTATGTTAATCAGTTTGATGAAAATAGTTCATATTGTATATGAAACCACCACATTGTACCCCTTGATTAGACTAATGTACACAGCTATGATTTAATAATAAAAGCAATAAAAAAAAACAAATAAAATTCAATCATATGTATTGAGATGTGATTATCTCCATAGATGGGTTAGAAGCACTTGATAAAATCCAGTACCCCTTTATCATTAAAATGCTCAAGAAAATAATAAAAAAAGAACATCCTTAAAACAGTGAAAACCATGTATAATGAATCCACAGCTGTAAGGAGTAATGAAAGGGGTAAAGTTAATTACCCCCAAGACGTGCAATAAGACAAGAGTGCCCACTGTCATCACTTCTATTCAGTGTAATACTGTAAGTCCTAGCCAGAGCAATCAAGCAAATAAATAAATAAATGGCATACATATCAGAAAAGAGGCAGGCAAACTTTCACTATTTACTGAACCGTAAGACCCAAAAGACTCCTGAAACTGCTAAATATATTCAATGAAGTTTCAGGTTACACAGTTAATGTACACGAATTAATAGAATTTTTATCCTTTAATAAAAGCCCCTTGTTTGCACTATTGTACACAGCTATGATTTAATAATAAAGACAATAAAAAAAAAATAGTCAAGATGGGTATCAAATCAAGAACTCAATGCAATTTACAATAGCTACAAAGAAAATAAAATACCTAGTAGCCAGGCATTGTGGTGGGCACCTGTAGTCTCAGCTACTTGGGAGGCTGAGGCAAGAGAATCACTTAAGCCCAAGAGTTTGAGGTTGCTGTGAGCTATGATGTGATGGCACTCTACTAAGGGTGACAAGTGAGACTCTGTCCCAAAAGAAAAAAAAAAAAAAGAAAGAAAGAAAAGGAAAGAAAATACCTAGGAATATACTTAACTAAGGAGGTCAAAAATCTACAAAGTGAACTATAAAACACATAGAAAGAAATCACAGATGGCATAAACAATGCTAAAACTTTCCATGCTCACAGATTGGAAAACTCAACATTGTTAAAACATCTATTCTTCCCAGAGTAATTTACAGATTCAGTTCAATTCTCCTCAAAATGCCAATGCCCTTTTTTATATAACTAGAAAAAATGATCCTAAATTTCATATGGAATAATAAAAGAGCCCAAATAGCTGAAGACGTTAACAAATGGAAAATCATACCATGCTTGTGGCTGGGAAGAATCAACTTTGTTAAAATGTCCATATTACCCAAAGAAACTTGCAAATTTAATGCAATCCCTATCAATACTTTAAAGATCTGGAAAAAATAGTACTTCGTTTTATATGGAACCAGAAAAAAACCTCGAATAGCCAAGACATTAATCAGAAACAAAAACAAATCAGGAGGAATCACGCTACCAGACTTCAAACTATACTATAAATCTATAGTGATCAAAACAGCATGATATTGGCACAAAATAGAGAGGTAGATGTATGGATTAGAATTGAGAACCAAGAGATGAACCCAGTCACTTATCATCATTTGATCTTTGATAAGCCCATTAAAAAATACAAATTGGGGGAAAGATTCCCTATTTAACAAATGGTGCTGGGAGAATTGTCTGGCGACTTGTAGAAGACTGAAACAGGACCTACATCTTTCACCATTAACAAAAATTTACTCTCACTGGATGAAAGATTTAAAATTAAGATATGGAACTATAAAGATTCTTGGAGAGAGTGCAGGAGAAACACTTGAAGAAATTGGCCTGGGAGGATACTTTATGAGGAGGACCCCCAGGGCAATTGAAGCAACACCAAAACTACATTACTGGGATCTGATCAAACTAAAAACTTCCACTCTGCCAAGAACACAGTAAGTAAAGCAAGCATACATCCCTAAGAATGGGAGAGGACATTTGCAGGCTATGCTTCTGGCAAACGTTTGATAACGAGAATCTACAGAGAACTCAAACTTATTAATAAGAAAAGAACAAGTAATCCCATTTCATCGTGGGCAAGGGTCTTGAACAGAAGCTTCTCTGAAGAAGATAGGCACATGGCCTACAGACATATGAAAAAATGCTCATCTTTAATCATCAGAGAAATGCAAATCAAAACCACTTTGAGATATCATCTAACTCCAGTGAGAGTGGCTAACATAACAAAATCTCAAAACTACAGACATTGATGTGGATGTGGAGAAAAGGGAAAACTTCTGTACTGCTGGTAGGAGTGCAAGCTAATACATCCCTTTTGGAAAGAAGTATAGAGAATTCTCAGAGATCTAAAAGTAAACCTGCCATTTGATCCTGCAATTCCTCTACTAGGTAAATATTGAAAAGACCAAAAATCACTTTATAACAAAGATATTTGCACCAGATTGTTCATTGCAGCTCAAGTCATAATAACCAAATCATGGAAGAAGCCCAAGTGCCCTTCGACCCATGAATGGATTAATAAATTGTGGTATATGTATACCATGGAATATTATGCAGCCTTAAAAAATATGGAGACTTTACCTCATTTATGTTTACGTGGATGGAGCTGGAAAACATCCTACTTAATAAAGTATCTCTAGAATGGAAGAAAAAATGTCTGATGTACTCAGTACTATTATGAAACCAATTTACAATTACTCACACTTTTATATGAAGAATAGATCATAATTATGGCCCAGGATGATGGAGGAGGGCAGAGGCAAGGGGGGAGGTCAGATCGAGGAAGGATGAATGGTGGGATCACACCTATGTTGCATAATTCAAGGGTACATGTTGGATCTATTAGTATAGAGTATAAAAGGCTTAACACAATAATTAAGTAAACAAAATGAAGTATATATTAACCAGCGTGATGTAAGCATTCCTAATTCTATATGAAATCAGCACATTGTACCCCATAAGTGCATTAATATATGCATGATCTATGTGTTTATGATTTAATAAAAAAAATGTTAAAAAAGAGCACAAATAGCCAAAGCAATTCTAAGCAAAAGGAATAAATCTGGGGCGGTGCCTGTGGCTCATCGAGTAGGGCACTGGCCCCATATACCGAAGGTTGTGGGTTCAAACCCAGCCTCGGCCGAACTGCAAAACAGAAAAAATGCCTGGCATTGTGGTAGGTGCCTGTAGTCCCAGCTACTCGGGAGGCTAGGGCAAAAGAATCACCTAAGCCCAGGAGTTGGAGGTTGATGTGAGCTGTGTGACGCCAAGACACTCTACCGAGGGCAAAAAAGTGAGACTCTTTCTCTACAAAAAAAGAATAAATCTGTAGGCATCACATTACCCTCCTTTAAATAATGATACAAATCTATAGCAGTCCAAATAGCATGTTAAAGGCAGAAAAGTAAACACAGAGATCAATAGGTCCTAAAATAAAACCATATACCTATACACAATTGATTTTTAGCTAAAAGATGGAAACAAACACTGGAGAATGGATCCTTCATTCCACAAGTGTGGCTGGAATATTGAGAGTCATATGCAGAAGAATGAAACTGGATCCCTATGTCTTACTATATGAAAAAAATTTTAGGTTAAACACTCAAATGTATGAACTGAAACCATAAAAATTATAGAAGAAAATTTAGTAAAAACTCTTCCGGGCATTGACATAGGCAAAGAATTTATGGCTGAGACCCCAAAAGTAAATGCAGCATGAACAAAAATAAATAATTCAGACTTAATTAAACTCATAGGTATCTGCAAAGCAAAAGAAATAATCAACAGAGTAATTTATAGTTGATTATTTCACCCCTCCCCCAGCACAGAGGTGGATGGCCTCCTGGACATCTTTAAAAATCTTTCTTCTTGTGTCTTCACATTGTCATTTTTTCCTTCATCCTTTCAGCTCTGCCACTGGGAAAGAATTCAGGGTGTAGTTTGGGGCTGGTCCCCAACAGGGCAGAGGCAAGAGTGAAATGTTGGTGTAGCTGGCAAAGAGTTCAAAGGAATGTCAAAATACTAGTAAAACTGTAATAATATCTACTGTTTGGTAGTACAATAGGTCATCCATAGTTAGCAGCAATTTATTGTGTATTTCAAAATAACTAAAAGAAAGAAATTGAGATATGCCTAATACAAAGAAATAATAAATGCCTGAGGTGATGGATATTCCAGTCACCTTGATTTTGCCATTATACCTTTTATGCCAAAATTTCGTATGCACCTGCAAATACGTACAGCTATTAGGTATCCATAATAGTTAAAAAGAAAAAAGAGAAAAAAGAAGGACTATGCTTTCTGGTAGCAAAATCTAAAAAAAGAAAAAAAATGGCAATATTATTTTCAAAAAAAGGGAATATGTGAAGGAGCTAGGGAAAAAATGATAGTGTGCCTTTTAACCAATAATACCTCCAGTTATTGTTTTTATCCAGGTTGTTGGAAGTGTTATCCCTCTCAAAGTTATCAATGGAGAATACAAAGTACTGATACGTTGAGTTCATTTCATCCAAATACAACTTACAACATTTTTAAAGTGCAAAATACTGTGAAATGAGATGTTTCATTTAAATCTATTATTGAAATATACATTTCCATGATTTCCTGTAAAATATTGAAATAAAAGTTTACAGATGTTGGAAACAATGGAAGTCAAACCATTAGTTCATAAATGAGTGGTTTATGTATAAGGCACACTTTTATAAATTATATAAGCTCATGATTTTTTATACCTAACATATTATTGCTAAGTTATACTGAAACGTTCCCTGAAATTTCTGTCATTCCTAAGGCTGTTGTAAACCATAAGAAAAAATTTGCCATACAAAATAGCTTTTCTCAAACATCTGCTGCCAAGAAAGTTTGTTTGGGGCTTGTGATGATGGATGAATTTTTGACAGGTAATTGCAATTCAGATCAGATGCAGACAGATTTATTACCTAAAAGTTTCTAGTTTATTAAAATCACCATTGATTTATTTAGCACCCTTTCTTCCCTCCCTACTGTCTTGCATTTTAACACTCTTTGGGAATTAATAATTTAGGCATGATACCTATAATTTATACAGTTGTTTGAAATATATTAGACTTTTCATGGTTCTGCAAACAAAATCTTAAATAGGGAAGTATTTGCAAAATTAAGCCGTGCTCTTACATTGTTATGAAAACAAAAAAATAAATGGCATTTATATAATTGGGCTCATCAATAATTTGTCATTAATGACTTCCACTTGGTATGCACTATTTCATCTCACAATTAATTACAGTTTTGTGAATCTATAAAACAGGCATCAACTCTCTTTTACTTAGATAGTTTTCTGGGGAAAAAAAAACGACTCTGCAATGGAAAATTGCATTCAGAAAGTGTATTGGGAAGTGCCTGCCATGTTCACATTTGAGGAAAGAGCAGGAAGTAAGATTGGATAGAGGGAGAGTTGAACAGTGATTCATTTACAACAAAGGTCTCAGAGGCTGAGGGAGCTCTGGAGTTTCACTGGATTTAAATACTGAGAACAGAGTTTTAGAGCATTATCCTTTCCCTCACATAGAACAGTTGATAAATACGGGCTCCCTTCAGAGGGAGGAGAACATGACCTTGGGAGGAGCGACTGTGTAGCATGGCACTCAGCTGAGAGCCATCAGCCACACTCTCACCCTGCTAGCACAGCAGAGGAAAGCAGGGCCTCAGTCCTGCAGCGAGGCCTGCTATGTGCATGTGGGTCCAGATGGTCCCTGGCTTACGACAGCTTCACTTCCATTATTTTCACCTTCACAATAGTACACATACCACAATTCTATTTTCTCATTTTCAGGACAATAGTCAAAAAATTACATGAGATATATATAACACTTTATTATAAAATAAGCTTTATGTTACATAATTATTCAGAACTATAGGCTAATTTAATGTTTTGAACATATTTAAGGAAAGCTAGGTTTAATATGATTATGGTAAAATAGGTGTATTAATTGCATTTTTGTTTTATGTGTGTGTATTAAAATTAATTTATAAAAGTCAACATTTTTATCCATGTATATGAGTCTAAACCTTGTATCTTTGGAAAAATAGTAAAATTTTGAGATCTGTACCTATCATTGCCAGCACATTCGAAGCCCTGTGGTCCTCTCCAATCACATCATCTGCCATTTTTCTGCAGACACAATTTTCTGTACTTAGCTTATTAGCCATTTTCCACTGTGATGCCAAACATTGCCTATAAAACCAAAATTTGGGGGGTTTTAAGATTGTTAGAGACCTGGGGCAATCTTTTGTCACATCCCTAAGTTCTAACAAATGAGATGTCAATAGAAATATTATCTGATAGATACTTTTCGATAGAGTTCTTGATTTGGAATGACTGAAAACTAGGTATGATGGCTAGAGCTTCTATAGCAATCTTGGGCGATGAGTCAGCTACCTTGAATACTTGGGAAAGTATCATATGAGCTAAATGAAAGGAAGCTCTGGGTGAAGGAAGCCTGCAATCTGATCACTGGAGTTTGCCAACCCTGTGCTATTTACATCTACCTACATCAAGACATCTTTCATGAGAGATATAAATTTCTTTCTTATTTTATGTTATATTTTTGTGTGTATGTGTGTGTGCATGTGGGTGTATGTGAGTGGAAGTGTTACCTATGACGGACCCTCATCCTAAATGTACGTTTATGTTGTTCAAGTCTTCTCTATTGATGGTTAATTTTTATGTTTTGTTCCTAATTCAACTATCATACTTTAGGTTCACATTGTTAAAAATGCAGTATTGTCCTCTATGTTTGGAACTTAGGACTCTTTCATTATAAATGAGTATGTCTATATTTAATGTTTCCAGTCTTACTATTTGTTTTCAGGAAGCCATTGTAATATTGTACAATTTTCTGACTGCAATATCTCCTACTGGAAAACTTTTGGAGTTGCCTTTTCAATGCTTTTAAACTCTGTTGTATCACATCATTACTTATTTCTTTCTACTTGCTTCTTCTCAATCTTAATAACAAGGACTTATCACATTTCGGTGACCTTTTATTCTATCTTTTTCTCCTTGTATCACTTTATACTACATTTTCATGGGTGCCTCCCTTCCAATACTCCTTTTCAGGTGATAGATTCTTAAATGTTTCTTCTTTCCGTAGATGGGGGCTTTCTACAGAGTATATTCTTAAGATCTCAATATTTCTGAGCTCTGTGAATTATGCATTATTTTTATTTCAAAAGTCTTACATATTTTCTCTTATTCAAGGCCTAATTTTGTGGATCTGCATAGATTATTATTAATCCAAGTTGTCTGAGGAATGCCCTGTCTTAGGTTGCTGTGTAAATCTGTGAGAGCATCCCATTCTGAAACATGCTTATAAGTGAAACAACAAATTAATGTCCGATGCTCCCAATCTAAACATGACACCTAGAAGCTGTCAACTTTGCTTCTATGATTAAAAATTTTTCGCTTAATTTTTGCCATCTCACATTTTGAGTCAATGAGTTATAAAAAATACCAATACACACAAGAATGATTAGTGTCTCTTCTCTTCTATGGTGTTTCTTTCTTTAACTAAAAAATGTAACAATTTTATTGAAACCCTGTGTCACCCTTTCCAATTTTATTCTGTAGTGACACCACCACTTTGGAATTAACCATCCTTATTACAGTTCTTTTCATTGCTGTATCATTTTCTATTTTTAATATGTATGTATCTATGGAAATCAAAAATGATTTCATTTTTGCTTGTTTTTAAAATTTTGTACATATGATTCATTCCATAGTTGTCTTTCACCATGTGACTCTTTGCTCCACGTAAATTTTTGATATAAATAAAGATTAAAACATGTGACAGAATTTTATTTATTTTGAATTCTCTATAGTGTGCTAAATGCACAAATACGTCACAATTTGTTTATTCCTCACGCTCATAATAAAAGCTTAGCAAATGATTAAAGGAATGTGCTCTTAAGTCAGGTTAACCGTGTGTATGTCCTGGATCTATTATTCATCTGATGAGAAACTTTAAGCAAATTGTTGAGTACCTTATGCAGTGGGACTTAGTTCCCTAGTCTTGAAATTGTAACATTGTCTAAAACACATTCATTACGTGTTTGTAACTTGATCATACAGTCTTTGCCCTGGATTTTGTTACAGTGATGTTTTACATTTATTGATTTTTGCAAGTTGAATTATCCTTGTATCCATTGGATAAATCCCATGTTAGCATGGTTTATGATCTTTCTGATGTGTGTTTAATTTTGTTTGCTGGTGTTTTGTTAATGAATTTTGTCTAAGTGTTCAGGCATATTAGTTCAGGCCTGTAGGGTTTAAAAAATTTCTTTTCCCCAAAGCAAAAGAAACAAGCAAAAAAGTGGAATGCGAAGAGATAATCTGTAGATTCGAAGAAAGTATTTGTAAACTATACATCTGACAAAAGGTTACTATTCAGAATATATGAGGCACTCAAATAACAGAATAATAAAAACACAAAGAAAATGTTTTAAAAATGGGCAAAGGATCTGATATGCATTTCTCAAAAGCAGACATAAAATCAAACAATATATGTATTTTAAAAAACTCTCCATTACTTATCATCAGAGAAATGTCACAACAGATCATCACCTCACCTTAGTTAAAATGAGTATTATCTAAGACAAAAAATAACAAATGGCTTTGGATTCCATATAAATGGATTCAACCAAATGCAGATGGTAAATATCATTTTTATATTGAACACTTTCATCTGTATTGAACATGTGCTTTTGTCATTATTCCCTAAATAATAAATTATAACAACTTTTTACATAGGATTTATATTGTGTTAGGTATGATAATAACCCAGTGATGCTTTAAAGTAGACAGGATGATGTGCATAGGTTTATGCAGATACTTTGCCATTTTATAAATTGTTCTTGAGCATCTGTGGATTTTTCTATGTGAGGGCACCTGGTATCAATCCTGCACAGACACCAAGGGACAACCATACTTTCTCCTTTTCTGTAGTTACATTCTTACATAGTTACATTCTTTTGTCTATATAGTTTTGTTGCTTAAACATTTATTTACTGGTCCCAAAATTAAGAATATAGTTTTCAGCCAGGCATGGTGGCTCACACCTATAATTTCAGCACTCCAGGAGGCCAGCAGAGGGATTGCTTGAGCTCAGGAGTTCAAGACCAGCTTGAGCAAGAGCAAGACCCATTTTCTTCTAAAAATAGAAAAAACAGTAGGTTTTTTGGTGGGCACCTGTAGTCCCGGCTTCTCCAGAGGCTGAGGCAGGAGGATTGCTCAAGAGTTTGAGGTTGTTGTGAGCTATGACCCCATAGCACTCTGCCCAGGGTAATAGAGTGAGACTCTGCCTCAAAAAAAAAAAAGGAATATAGTTTTCATAAATTTTCTTTCAAGTAATTTGATGTTTTGTTTTCATATTTTGTAATAAATTAACTTGATTTGTGTGTCTGTGTTTTGTTGGTGATATTTCTTTTATTTTCTCTTATGAGTAAGTCATTGCCTCAAGATTTTGTGTACTTATCTTTTCATTTTATATGTTTTGGAAAACGTTTTTTATACGCACACAGTTTATAGATATATCTTCTTGCTTGCTTGATTGGCTTTTCCTGTGGCATCACATAGCAAAACCCTTTTATCTTCTCTAATGCAGTGGTATAAATACTTGATAGATTTTTGTCTCATATTGCTATGTTGTTTTTTCCAAAGGTACATTTTCCCACCTTCTCATGGTATTTTGTTATAATTGGGTTTCCCTTCTCTTTTCATCCTGTCATACTGATGAGCAAAGTCACTTCCCTTTCATGATCTAAGTTTTTCTACTAGATTGGTGAGTATTGGTTATCATCTCAGATTTGTGGTAAAGAATTCATGTTCCCTGTACATGGGTATAGTTTTTGAATTATAAGAGTTTGTCTTCAGTGGTTATAAATGAGAAAGTATGAAGTAAGTATAGTTTATCTTCAGAGAATGATTATGTACATTCCCCTGGAAATGGAATAATATTTATTAACTAGGACTGTACGCTCTTCAGTTTGAGATTTCACACTCACTGTTTTGTGCTAGACGTGAACACAGCAGCTGTCTACTTGTGGCAGAGGGGTAGAAAGATGGGATTGTAAGGTTCTTGTTATTGTTCTAAAAATGCCCCAATGATTAATCACTGCAGTTGACTGTTAGTAAACTATATTAAAACTGCAGAAATCTCCTAATTACCCCATAAGCTCTTTGTGAAATGAGCTCTATTAAGCAAAGGATCTCGTAGATCTTGTTCAGAATTGTGTGCTCACTCCTGTATAAGTTCTAAGAGATCAACTCAGGGTGCATTTGGCAGAACCACCTCGTGAGAAATGAATTTCTGTGTAATGGGACTCCACATACTGGAGCACTGAGGAAAGCCAGACAGGGAAAGGCACAAAGCATAGCACGGGGGTAATTTGGATCAAAGTTTCTTTGAGCTTCTGGGTATATACCTAGCAGAAGAATTATAGGATCTAATGGCACGTCTATTTTTAGATCTCTAAGTATTCTCCAAACATCTTTCCAAAAGGAATGTATTAGTTTGCATTCCCAGCAGCAATGTAGAAGTGTGGAGGGAGGGTAATTGGTGGGGCCACACTTACGGTGCATCTTAGAAGGGTACAGGTGAAACTTACTAAACACAGAATATAAATGTCTGAACACAATAACTAAGAAAATGCAATGAAGGCTATGTTAACCAGTTTGATGAAAATATTTCAGATTGTATATGAAACCGGCACATTGTACCCCATGATTGCATTAATGTACACAGCTATGATTTAATAAAAAAAAATTGAATCAAAGTTTCACGAACTGTAGCTTCAGTCCGATTTTTCAGGGAAAGGTCTGGAGTATAAATTAAGATCCAAAGATTTCGTCTTACTCAGGCAAGGAGATGGAATTTTAACTGACGCTTCAGCCAGGCATTTACTAAGGGCCACAGCTGGACAATGTAAATTCCCAGGAACTTTCAACTGTCCCCACACGAGGACAAAACAACTGCACAAGGATCCTCAAAAGGAGTCCCAGGTGCTGGCTGTCATTAGCAGCGCAGCAGTACCTGTGATATAAAAGGACCTGGATGGGACACGTCGATACCTGTGTCGGGTGTCCCTTGGGCGTCCCTTGCACTGGTCACATTCACAGGGAGTCCATATCATTTTTATTCCATTCTACCTACTCTGTTGTTGGTTGTTTTTTTTTTTCCTAACTTCAAGATGGTGGTTCACCATAATTTGGAGAGAAAATATAGAAGAAGAAATTAATCAGATGGACAAAAGACCTGCCGCTACAGTTGACCCCAAGGCTATATTCATTTTTTTCTTCCTCTTCCACCCATTTTAGATTTCCCTCGCCCTCCCATCGTCTTGTATAAATGGCTTATCTGGTTACATGGTACCCTGGTTCCTATGCCTTCTTCGGGCCACAGTGATTGTAATTTCACAGTTAGCCTTAAAACGGATTATGGGATTATTATAATTGGCCTTAATATATGACCCAGTTGTCCCTATTCATCTTCATGTGAGCAGGATGAGTGACCCTACCAGCAATGATTCTTTTTTCTTTATTGGTTTTCTAATATGAGGATCGCATAAAAACCTAGTAGTAGAAGAGCTTCCATTTAGTGAAACGCCCACTGTACCCCTGCTGGAAGGTCCCCCCATGGGAGTGAAGACACCCGGACTGATGGAACAGCGAGCTGAAAGGCAGGAAGCACGAACTCTTCTGAGTGGCAGTAAGTAGCCCACTGCTGCTCCTGGATCCACCTGCCTATGTTTTCCATGTGTTTTTTTCCTCTTGAGAACATGACATCATTTGTCTACAATATACATATCATCCCAAAGGGCAATACCCCACCCTCACGGGGTTCCTTTCCACCTTGACACTTCAGTTGAGCCATCAGGTGGCTAGCCTCTCACTCTACAAGGTTAGCACATTTTGGACCATTCAGGATGTGATATACCAGCACTTTCCATGTATATAGCTCACTTTCACATCCCTTTGCCATACAGTGACTCATCTCATCAGAGATATGTCATGTGGGATTCCATGTCAGTCAATCAGATACTCTGTGAGCACTAAGTGCTAGTAAAGACACTGTGAGCCAGAAAAAGAAATATATATACCTTGGAAGGGCTAACATAGGCTAATTAAAATGTTTTTGAGCAGTAAAGGATTTGGTATAAACAGATTGCCACCTTTGTCCTAGTCGACTATTTGAGGGATGGTAGTATACCAGGATCAACATTGTTCTGTCCTGCTGATATGGCAGACATTCACCAGTAGCAGCCAATGAATAAACCTTGATGACAAAATGCCATGGTGTTGAACCCATGCACAGGTCTTCCTCTTCCACTATAAATATGGAGCTCTACTACAAGGATGGAACTCCATGAGATGACTGTAACAAAACACATGTCATCCAGAGTCTACGTGGTATCTCCAGGACCCATAAGTCCATCTGTTTTAGTGACAAAACATATGTAGTCCAGAGACTACGTGATATCTACTGGACTCAGATGTCCGTCTGGTTTAGTGAAAAAACACAAGTTGTACAGAGACTACGTGATATTTCCTGGACCCGCAAGTCCATCTGGTCTAGTGCCTGTTTTGTGGTCATTAGTGAGACAGGCACTGATGCTCTTGCCAGGCTTTGGGACCACTTTCACACATAAGTCCAATTTAATGCCTCTTCTCCATGTGCTCTCTACTTCATTGTCAAAACATTAGGAACTTCATTCCTTCCCTGATCAACCAATCACCCCATTTGTCACAATGTAGGGGTCCATGATTTGACCTGACCTCAGGCAATTCTTTCTCCACATGAAGTGAATGACCACTGTTCCCACTGGAAGAATTTACCCTGACAGTATTTTTTTACAATCACTATTGTGTGAACCTGTAGTTTGACAACAGTTGACAACTTGTGCAAACACACTGAACTGATTCAGACATGAATACATGATACATGAGTCAGGACATGATCTATTTAGTGGCCAAGTTACATTTGCCAAGAACATGTAGGACAGTCTGCTACAAAGCCACCCCCTCCTCTCCTGTGCCTCCACTAAAATATGATATCTTTTCACATCATCTTAAGTGCATTAGACAATTAGTCTCAAGGGCAATATATCTTGCATCCAAAAGACAAATAGGCTTGGAAAATACTGTTATTATTTCTTACTGATAAGAAGATGCAAAGTATAATTGCTTGCCCTTCCTAGGATGGGATAACCCATGGGTTAATACTGGTAGCATGTGTAGAAGACTCCAAGGGGAGATTAGAAGGGTAAATAATTTATTAGAAAAAATAATACCAATGAGAAAAAGAGAGAAGTGGGATCTGGAGGACCTGAGAGAGCTTTCAGATCAACAGGATATCTAAAACGGGTAAAGAATAGAGGGGGAAATAAGAAAGAAAGAAAACAGTGAATCAAGCCATGTATAAACTTAGTACTTGATTATTATTTGGATATAAAATGTATGAATATTATAAAAGGCCAGGGGCAAACTGGCATGACAGCTCCTAGTTCTGCATTGGGGGTTTGGATAAGCAACAACACAACACTTTCAGAAAGAAGTAACAGTTTTTTCTTTCATTAAATATAAACTCATAAATTAAGTCTCATCTATCAAAAAAACATGCTACTACAGCTAATATTTCAAATAAATCCCCATCACATAATTTCAATCTATATTAATTATAGACAAAAGTAAAAATAACTTTATTAGGATACTCAAAATGCAAAGGATTACTAATATAGAAAGTCTTCACAAAATATAACAAAAATAAATATCTAAGGAAAAGAACATGTTGGCATATACAGCTATACATCTACATAGGTCTATATTTTTGTTTGTTTCTGATCTCTCTATATATTCTGAAAATTAAAGTTTATACCATCTCATTACAACAGGAATGAATAAAAAACACACCCAAACATACAAGATATATAGAACTCAAAATTATAAAAATGTAGACATCTCAAAGGATCTACAGACAATGGTGTACATAGGAGTTCACTTAAGAAACTTGAGGGATGTCACTAGGTAGCAAGAAGTTCATCCCAAAGTTCACATGAGGTCTGAGCCTGACTCTGCTTCAGAGTTTAAGGTTACTCTTCACCAGCAGCTGTGTTGTACTCAAGGGCATTTCCACTCCAAGAGACAGCAATTCCCTTGGCTAGAGTTGTCCAAATTCCCCCAGCTTCTCTCTGTCTCTCCTTCTCTAACCTTAACATAACTCCTTCATCTGCCACAAAATATCTCATGCATTCTCCTGCATTTCTTTGGCCTGAGGGAGGTAAGGATGCTAACTACCCAAGGAAAGTTTTACCTGCAACCTCAGTAGCCAATTTGTTTTCACATTTCTATCCCCTTGTATTGTCTTTTTATGAAGTATGACTGCCATGAGTGCAACAATTGGATTTTATAAAGAATATAAACCCAGAGATTTGATTTATTAGCTTTGAACAAAAATTATCATTCAAGAAGAGAGGAAAAGTTCTGATTTTTAAATATTCAAAGTTTTGCAGCAGAAAGAATGTGCTTGTCTCAATAGAGTATTTCATGGGGGACAGTTTCTTAATGCAGATGAGACAATCTGTCTTTGCTAAGGAATGTTCTCTTTGGGGAAAAAATAGGTTCCATTTCAACACTCCACAAGTGATAAGTGAAGCATTTCAAAAATAGAAGCTCCTAGATGTGTTGATGAGACAATATGTCAGTGCTAAAAAAAATAAAAAAGGCTGCTTGAAAAGGCTAAATTTCACCCTGTCCCCACATGCCAGTTATTTAAATTTCTACAGCTGTGTAGCACTAGCAAAACTTATGGTTCAGAAGAGGAAGAAGAGGTGCTCACTTTCATCAGTTATTGATATTTAGTGAAAAATACATATTTCTGAAAAATGAACATTGAATTAAAATTTCCCTTTTAACACAATAAGATCGTGCTTTATAAAAAAAAAACTTCAGTCTCAGAATTTATAAAAAATAAACACTTAAGAAATCAGCTGTATACAAATGAACAAGATAAGTCACTTCCTCACCTTCACGTAGGTAAGATTATAAAGATAATAGACTTAAATTCAGGACACCTGAACATAGTTAATTTTTTTTTTTTTTTTTCTTTCGCCTATGGTTTAAGGCAGACTTCTTAATTGTCCAGTTATCAGTTTTTCCATTTAGGAAAATTAGGAAATTAGAGTAAATTCTTCTCCTGGTTTCCCTAGCTCTGTAAATTTCTAATTTTGATACACAACAATATCGAAATGCAACCTCCTTCTGTCTGAGGAAGTCCACCTGTCAGAGAGTTTTTGTTCACACAATTCCCAGTGAATTAAATACCTTTTTTGTGCTTTTGATCTAATTGATGTCTAGTTATACTTTGTAGCACATAAAAGTCACATTTTTAAGGAAGTCTGTCCTTAAAATTGCCTATTATAGATCAACTATCTCAATATTGGTTCCCATTGCTTTAATATTCACCTATGTAGCACTATAGAAAAAACAGAATATTTCAAGTGAAAGTGTTAGGGTAGAGGGCACAGTCCTTTAAATGAGCCATGTTTAGCAAATAACAAGGGACATGGGAGAAGTGACGTCCCAGAAGCCACCAGGGCTTGCTTTAGCTTCCAGGGACTCCCGTCTCTGTTTCCCCCATGTAGAGGCAGCTCCCTGCAACTTGAACTGAGTTGAGGTGGAAGGACCAGATGCCAGTCCTTTTGTTGGGTAAGTTCTCCAGGGTGCACCCTGAGATCCTCATTCCCACTCATTTGAGGAGACCAACCTCCATTTCTTTAGGGTCCCAGTTTGGGGGAAGAGGCAGGAGAATGAATGGAACTTGGGGATCGGGTTTGGATTGAGCTCATTTGTAATTCCCAGGGAATGGCGTCTAGGCCACCATTTGGGAAGGGTTTTCTTCCAGAACCTTAAACCATTTGGGACACCATCTGAGATGCCACTGGGTATCATTTGTCTTCTTTGGATTCCCATTTGTTTGAGTGGCTCTATATTGTCTGTGTTTGCTATTTCCAAGTTTTGTTGAAGGACATAAATGCTTCATCGAAAAGTCCCTTGGAAATAATTTTGGCTGAATGGTCAACCTACAGCTACAAACCTGTCTAAGGAAAATTGTTTTGTTGTAACCTGATGTAAGTGCTGGTGTGTGAGGATAGTGGCTATGAAATGAAAATCTTGAATTACCCTGGGATTATTTGTTAAAGGTCAGGTAAATGTGAAGAGATCCCACAAGTGTTGGATTGCTGGGTAGAAAAATTTGTTTCTTTGTTTGATTGGAGGTCAGACATTTTATATTTAGTGATCAATTACCACCTTAAGGCCTGGAATAAAGTTATAATATGTGTACTTTGTTTTAGTTAAACAGCCAATGCCCCCAGTGGGAGGGGGAGCTAGTGAAAGAGGCTGGCAGCCACACAGCTGGGGGGCTGGTGCAGGGAGGGCCCGTTACCCGACTGCCCCCTCCACCTGGTGCACGTACAGCAGCATGGGGAGAAGCCAGCTTCTGGGGGAGCAACTGCAGTGTCCCCTGCAGTTGGGGTGATGTGGGCTCCCATCGGAGGCTGGCAACTGTTACCTGTGACTGCCACGAGAGGCGTGGGGGAGAGCACGCCCATACTCGCTATGTTAGGACTAAAACTAGAAATGGTGTGAAAGGGCCTCTCCTGGCAAGAAGCTCAATTCAGCCAAAGACACATCCAAAAGTTAAAAAAGGGTCCAGGTAGCAAGCCGCCTTCAGGATGAAAATAAATGTTTTAAGTCCAGGACCAGAAGGTTGTAGGAAGGCACTGGAGCTCCCTTGCTTTGCCTCCAAATATCCCTAGAGGAGCCCTGGGAAACCACTGGTGCCAAATCTATGGACAGTGGCAGTCCTTGGGGGAGGGGTGCCTTCCACCATTTACCCACCTGGACCCCAGCACCAGACACGCTTGGCTCTATGGGAACCAAGTGGGGGGCAGTGGGGCAGAGGCAGATAGCAGTGAGACAGCCTTAGGCAGGCAGAAGCTGTCACAATGGACCCAAGGGTGAGGACTTGCCTGAGCAGCAGGACCAACTGGAATAGTTTTAGGGGCAGTGGAGGCTCGCCTGCCATGCTCCTACTAGGTAAATACCAGGGACTGGAAACATACATAAGTTATTGTGCTGTAAAGTTGGAGCCTCAACAGGTCTACATAATGTTATAGCATTTGAAGAAAAGCACTACCAAATGTGAGTAAGGAGCTTAGGGTGACTGGACCCTGGATTCAATTCCCTGTACCAATGAGTATGGACATGTGCAAGAACGATGTGCCACTAATGACGTTGTACAAATGACTATGAATAACAAGGAGTCGCATTTGAGGGGCAGGGTCCTGGGCCTGGGGCAGCTTGTGGGGAAAGCATACAAGGACTTTCCTACCCTGCTTGATGAAAGCTTAGCAGGTCACTGTGAAAGCTGCAGTCAGACGGATCTATGAATACTTATCTGGGCTTCCTAGGAATGGCATCTGGATCCCAGACTTCAGACTGATAACAAAGCCCTCACGTGAGGCCTTTAAAGGCGGTGTGTATAACTGCTGTCACTTTGGGTTTGCGCAACTTGTAATCCAGAGAAACAAAGACTGAGCCTTGGCGTCTCAGTATGGCTGGGAGACATCCCAAACCAGCGGCGATCTTCTCAAAGCCACTGAACTTCGGGACTATAGGAGGAACTTTGAACTATGGAAGGAAGACCTTCTTGATACATTGTTACTAAATGCCATGTTTATTATTAATCCTGCTATCCTTTTGTCAGCCAAATAAATATTTATAAGTTTCAGAGGCTGTATATCATAATGGGATGTATCTTTCAGATCAGCTGAATCCAGAGCAAAATTGAGATCTTTTCACTGATGGGAGCAGCTTCATGGACAACAGGGCTGCATACACAGTGGCCACAGAATGCAGTTCCACCTAGGACTTCATCCCAAGAAGCTGAGCTACAGTTATTGAGAGAAAGAAGGTAAACTTCAAGTGCATGTGGGAGTACTCAAGGGAGGAGTCATATCTTGATGGGCTTGCATTGCTAGTAACAATGATGTCACAAGCTTAACACCAATATTCAATGGATTGTTGGCTCTTTTATGTTGATTAATTTGAGTTCTCTATGACCCTAGTTATCAAGCTTTTGTCCGATTCATAATATGCAAATATCCTTTCCCACTGTGTAGGTTGTCTGTTTGGTTTGGTTGTTGTCTCCTTAGCTGTAAGAGACATGAATAGAACCTTCTCTAAAGAAGATAGACAAATGGTTAACAAGCATATGAAAAAATTACTCATCATCCCTAATTATCAAAGAAATACAAATCAAAACCACCCTGAGATTTCACCTAATCCCAGTGAGAAAGGCCTACCTCACAAAATCTCAAAACTGCAGAAGCTGTCATGGATGCAGAGAGAAGGGAACATTCTACATTGCTGATGAGATTGCAAACTAGTACAACCTTTTTTGGAAGGAAGTATGGAGAAGCCTCAAGGAACTAAATTAAACCTCCCATTTGATCCTGCAATGCCTATGCTAGGCATCTACCCCAAAGAAAAAAGAAATCTTTTTATCATAAGAACATTTGTGCTAGACTGTTTATTGCAGCTTAATTTACAATTGCCAAAATGTGGAAATGGCCTAAATACCCACCACCCCAGGAATGGATTAACAGGTTGTGGTATATGTATATCATGGAATGCTACTCTGCCATTAAAAAAATATGGAGACTTTACATCTTTTGTATTAAACTGTATGGAAGTGGAACACATTATTCTTAGTAAAGCATCACAAGAATGGAGAAGTCAGAATCCTATCTACTCAATTCTGATATGAGGAAAATTCATGACCTAGTACGTGGTGGGGGTTGGGAGCAGGGGAAAGGAGGTGCAAGGAGAGGGAAAGAGGAAGGAGGGTGAAGGATCATGGGGTGTGACACACCTCTTGGGGATGGGTCACAATTATAAGAGGGACTTTACAGAACAAATACAATCAGTGTAACCTGGTTCTTTGTATCCTCAATGAATCCCCAACAATAAAAGAAAAGATATTCAAATATTAGTTATAAGTAGGCTAAGAATTGAGTTAAGAAAATGATTGCAGAGAATGGGCAAAAGAAAACAGAAATAGGAGAAAAAAGTGGATGCGGAAAATCCTGAGCCCAGTGCAGAATAGAATGTACAGGAGGCCTGGTTCCTTTAAAACTGAAGAAGCAGGCTGGGCTTAGTGGCTCACGAAAATAATCCCAACACCCTGGGAGGCTGAGACAGGTGCATTGCCTGAGCTCACAGGTTCGAGACCAGCCTGAGCAAGAGTGAGACCCCCATCTCCAAAACTAGCTGGGCATTGTGGGTGGGTACCTGTACGCTCAGCTACTCAGGAGGCTGAGATAAGAGAGTAGCTTGAGCCTAAGAATTTGAGGTTGCTGTGAGCTGTGAGGCCATGACACTCTACCAAGGGCAACAAAGTGAAACTGTATCCAAAAAAAAAAAAAAAAACTAATTGAAGAAGCATATTGCTGAAAC